>ML109593.1:67016-89802 GCA_003697995.1 Taxidea taxus jeffersonii
GGTAGGTATGACTGGGCAGTCTTTACTGGATAACGTGGATCATTTCCCCCCCAATAGTTTATATCAGCTCAACTTTTTAAGGTCTCTTGTTCTGTGTATTTGCTGAAGGAAAGAAAGGTAATGTAAAGTTGTCAATTCATGATTTCTCAGCCTCTACTGATAATTTTGTCATACTTGATGTTCATTTATTATCAGTTTAAAACTCTAAGCTTCATCCTGTGTACTCGTTCAGAGCTCCCTGGTCCTGGCTCCTCAAGCCTGTATCTCCTGAGGCTGAGGTTCAGAAGGGGCTCCGTTCTCCCCCCAGCGCTCAGCCATGCTCCTGTGCAGTGGTGGCTGGGTGGTAGTAGGGGAGGGGAAAGTCCTCTTCCATGACTGACAAGCACCGTGGCTGGAGGGGGGGAGAGCTTCCGAGCTTCCTTTTCTCTTCTCCTCTTGCTGGAGGTGGACAGCGGAAACTTCTGCAAGGTCTCCTTGCTGTCTTTGTCTGTGGTCTCCTGTGAGTTTCTCCTGCCTTGGTATTCTCCGCACATGTTAATTTGTGAGATTCCAAAATCACTGACCTCTAGTGGTACCTTTACATCTTTTTTTTTTTTTAAATAACCTTTTACCGGCATACCTGCCACAACCCACCTTTGCCTATGAATCTCCTTGCTTTTTTGAAAACCTTAGCAGGGCACAGCTTTGCAGTGTTCACGGGACTTGGTAAGAGTTCTGCAAACGTGTGCTGTCTGTAAAGAATACAGCAAACTATATCAAGATGTGGATGACCAGCAGCAGAAGAGATGGCTTGGCCCTGGATCCTGGATCATTTAACTCAAGCTTTTCTGAAGAGGGAGAGAGAGCCCCATTCACACTAGGTAGGACAGAGCAACTAGGGCATAACTGGAAGGCGAGTTGGCAGTTGTTACAAGGAAGTTCAATCCTCTTCCCTCTTGTATTTCTGTAAATGATGTAGAGACTACTGTGCGGTCATTCCTGGTGAGTTGATTGTTCAGAGTTATGAGGACTGTCGTGCCAGCACCCCATCCCGACATGCTTCCACCAAACCTACTTTAGGAGAATTTAATTTCAGCCAGGAAAACTTCCATTGTAGGTATGTGTGCTGAAATGCAAAAGCCAAGGGGCATCCTGTCATCTTAGGTGTCGTCAAGGGCCTCTCCTGGGATGGACTTCTGTTGCTGCCCCTGGTGCTGCTGCGGCATTGGGTACTGCTAATGACCCATTCCCGAGGGATAAATGGTATCAAGCACTCCTTCATGCCCCTTAAATACTTGGAGTCCCTTAGACCTCAAATGAAAGAACGACTCTGTAAATAGGCCTTATTCTCATTTTACAGATGAGGAAACCGAGTCTTGGGGAAGTCATGTGGCTATTACATTTTAGAGCAAGGTTTTGACTCTCTCTCTCTCTCTCAGACTTAAAGCCTTTTGCTCTCAAAGCTTGTCTTAGAATATGGATAAGAATGTCCAATAAAAGAGAGGAAGCATCCCATGGAAGGAGCTAGTGCTGAAGGCCCAGGGCACATGCTTTAGAGTGCCTGTCACGACGGAGCAGGTTTAAAAGGGAGATGCCTATCTCGAGACATCACGCCTCAGTGGATGGAGTGGAGTGTCTGTAGTTGTAGGAACACTGATGTCCTGCCTGCCCCGCAGAATTCGCTAGATTTAACTGAGTACGTTAATTAAATTGTTTATTCTAAGTAAACATGTGGCTTCTAATTTATTTCATTGTGTACTATTGGGAAACTTTCCTTGAACAAGTTTGGGCTTTAATACAATTAAGCACCTTCTTTCAGGACTTGGGTAATATTTAGAACATGGATTGGCACTGTGCATGTTTTCTGTTAATACGTTGGTTCTTTAACGTGGAAGAGATGTGTATTATCTGAAAGAGGTGCATTACCATGTAGGATAGTCTACTATGGGATGGTTTGTCAAAGACAAAGGCAGAGATAATGGATAACCAAGGAGAATGGGGCTGTCAGTAATAACATTTGGAAATTCCTCAACTCTCCTCCAGCATGGGCCATTAAGACTCGGGGCTGATTTCAAGATATCCAGCTGCTAGGGGACATTTCAGTATGTTCTGTCTCAATTTTGGTTTCATTTTCTTTTTTCTTGTGACAGACGGTACTCGCTTTGGTTAGGAGAAAGCAGATGATACTTCTTTTTAAATTATCCTTACAATTATTAGTTAACCTTTCCTCCTTTGTCTCTCTTTTGCACTATAAAATCCTATCTTTTACCAGAAACTTTTTTTTTTTACATTTTCTAAACTTGTATCTTCACACATTTACTTTTTTATACATAAAACGTGGCCTAACTTCTGCTTTCTGTGACATTCCCATTTGCTCTTTATTCTCCACAAAGATCTCATTTTAGCCCAAATTTCTTCTCCTAAAGTTCATTTTTATTGTCTTCCTGATTTTTCTGCTCCTTTTCTCAGGGTTTGTGTAGTCACTTTAACATTTATACCGTTAAGAAATTTATACCCTTAAGAAATTCATACTTAATTGACAAAGAACATCCGGGTAACTCTCTTCCTTTGAATTCTTCCTTACTGGTATTAGGAACTTGGTAAAGACATGGAAAAAATGGAGCTCATCAACACTGATTCATTGACAAGATTCTTTAGCAGATTTTGTGGTAAGTTGTTTCTGCCATGATGATGATCATAATTGATGAAAGTAATTCTCAAGATGTACTGAGTACCTACTGTGGCTGTGACATTGTACTGAACATTTTACCACTATTATCTCCTTTAATCTTCATAACAATGTGCTGAGCTCCGTAGGGTCCTTTTATTCCCCTGTCTGTTTAGAGAAGGAAAAGATGCTGTTTTACTGGAAATTAGGAAACTGGTGGTGGTGTGATGAAGTTTTAGAATATAAGTGATGTTTAGTGGGCATCGAGTCCAGAACTGATGACCAAGAAAGAATTCTTGAGACCTCTTTGGCGCAAAATGGTGGTTTATTAAAGCACAGGGACAGGACCCATGGGCAGAAAGAGCTGCTAAAGCCCTGGGGTTTTGAGGGGTGGCTGGTTATATACTATGGACTTGAGGGAGGTAAGGAAAAATGGAGGGCTTGAAAGAATATTCATATGCTAAAGAGGACCTGTGATACTGGAGGCCTTGCCATTGTCAGGTTAAGGTTGTTTTTTCCTTCTAGCAAGGCATTAAGAGAGTTGGGAGATCCCTGGAAGAATGTCACACTTGTCCCACCCAGGAATGGGGGTTGCAAAGGCCTGTTGCAGGGTGTCAGCTTCTGCTTTATCCTCAGCCAGCTTTCTGTTCCCTCATCAGTTGGGTGGTTTGAATAGGTGGTTTCTCAGGACCTGAGAATGTCAGACAGATTGTTTTCTGGGGCTCCCCTACCCGATGAGACACCCGTCCACTGTGCCCCTGCACCAGCGTGTCAGGGAAGATAGAATATAGATTTTAGTCATTGTGCTGTGCTGTTAACTGGACTGCAATCAGTCCTTCTTTCCTGGATGTTGATGCCCCAGCATAAACGAAGTCTCACAGAGACACTGTTGCTGGGCTGTTGAGGAACAAAAAAGCCAGGCTTCTAGTGGGAAAAGGAGAAATGGAGGAGAGGAGCGGGGAGCTGACCCCAAGTTTTAAATGCTATTTTATTTTATTTTTTTTAAGATTTTATTTGAGAGAGAGAGCATGTGCAGGAGAGTGCAAGAGCATGAGCAGGGGGAGGGGCAGAGGGAGAAGCAGACTCCCCGCTGAGCAGGGAGCCCAAAGCCTGGAGGCTTAATCCCAGGACCCTGGGATCCTGACCTAAACTGAAGGCAGGAGTTTAACTGACTGAACCACCTGGGCACCTTTTAAATGTTATTTTAAATGCAAAATTTTTAAATGCTACTACCTATGAGGAAAATTATGTGAAAAGGAATTGGGAAACTTTCCCAAAGATACAAAGCAGTAGGTAGTATAGCCAAGATTTGAATGTAAATAGTTGCTTTGGACACAATTCTATTCTTCTCTGCTTTTTTTTTCCCCCAAAGACTATAAACATATTAATTTGGGAATTTGCACTCTTTTGCTATATATAAATGCCTCTACTTAATATTATATGAGACTAGGTTTCTTTTTCTATTCATATCTAGATGATGATCTCTTGTTATGTGAGTTTGGAAGATCATTTCTTTGGACCCATCTAAAGTATAAACCCCAAAGTGATTTCTTTAGAGGGCTATTCCTGGAGTGTTGACAAATCATTTCGTGTGGCTAGGTTTTGGTATTTTGAGGATACCACATATAATCAGTGTTTGACTGATTAAATATGTTACTTGCAAAATATTTTATTGGGTTTGCAAACTCTAATACATGCCTGCTGTCATGTTTCGGATAGCTCAGGGTGGGTGTAGAAACTTTTAATACATGGAGTGTCTTCTCTTGCTGATAGATGTTTTTGTAAAAAATGGATAAGGTGATGAGATCAGAATCAACTGTGTTTCTTATGCAGAACCCGTGCTTGAGATGCATGCTAAGTCCCTAGCTATGCATCTCATTAACTTGCCTAGCAGTTGGGGATCTGCATACGGACTTTGAGAATATTTCATTACTGTATTTTTCTAAGGGAGGCTTTACATTTGCCAAAAAACTGACAAGATATGTATCTCTATAACTCAGCTAGTTTTATATTATGATCAATATGAAAGATGGCCTCTGATTACCTGGGGACACCATGAAACTGTTAACATATATTAGGTTTCTGGTTTATTTTCTGATTGACTGAATTCTGTACAATTTAGAAAGAGGAAATGTATTGAAGAAAATGTTAAAATGCTATTTCTTCCTGCTCAGCTCTTTCTTTAAAAATTTGGTCCAGTATTTGCCTTTTAATTTTTGCAACAATTTAAAAGAGAATTGAAAAGACAGCTGCCCCCATTTTTGCAGATGATAACATATACAAGGAAAACAGGTTAGTTTTCTATTGCTGCTACAACAAATGATCACAAATGTAATGTCTTCAGTGGACAAATTTATTATCTTACTGACCTTTAGGTCATCCTCTGACTTGGTTCTCACTATGCTAAAATCAAGGTGTCAGCAGGGCTGTGCTCCCTCCTGGAGGCTCCAGTGGATAAGTTCTGGCCCCTTCCCACTTCTGGAGGCTGCCTGCATTCCTTGGCTCATTCCCCTCTGTTGGGGCCAGCAACAATAGTCCAGGCCCCCAAATGCTTCCAGTCTCTCCTTCTTCCATCTTGTCTCTTTAATAAATCTAGCACTCCCTCTGCTTTTAAGGACTCATATGATTAGGTTGGGCCCACCTTGATAACTCAGGATAATGTCCCCACATCAAGACCCTGACCCTTAATGACATCTGCAATGGCTTTTTGTCATGTAAAGCAAGATATTTGAAGATTCTGGAGAGAAGGATGTGAACTCCTTTAGCAGGGTTCTTCATCTGCCTACCACAGGTCCCTGATGTCATGACATGGATTGAAAAAGAGCTCTTCAAATGCGCTAGTCTCATCCTTTTAGTCACGGAATTGTGGGCTCCGAAGCAGACTTTCTGAAATATAAAGTAGTTCATAATTATTTTAATGTACTCTGATGAAACAAATTTCAGGAAATGGCAGATGTGAAATACGGAGGCTCTTATTTACTAAATTTCCTCAAGTTAAGAGGCCATTTCTCTAGGATTAGAGTTGAAAGAATTTGTTACTGTTTTCTGTGGCTTGAAATCATTTTGTGCATTTGTGGTAGCTCCCAAATGAACTGAAGTAGATAAATCTGACTCATCTAGTCTTCCCCGTGAAGACTAGCCCAAGCTCCGTGCCTAGCCTAGGGTTTCTTGTTCATTTTGACTGCTGTTAATAAGCTATTCAATTACTAAATAACTCCAGTAGGGCTGGCCAAAGGAACATTGTGCAAGGCTCAGATTGTGTTTTCTGATTTTGGCCTCTTCCCATTTCCCCTCCTCTGGAAGGTTTGGGAGCCTTTTGTCCTAGCAAAGCTTGCTGTTAAATTCTTTACTCATGACCCCTGGTAAAATGTGTTTGCATCATAATACTAATGAAAACTATGCAGGAGAGGTCATGGGACTCCAGATGCCTCCAATAAATGGAAAAGGAATTTCTTGGCAATAGGGCTTTTCTGGTGGTCCTCAAATCACACTATGCTCCCTGTTTTCTCTGCATTGAAAGATGTCTCTATTGCTACATATTCAGTGATAGAAAAGGGTTGATCTGGTGTATTTTAGTAATAGCCTTGACCGTAGTATCTATCTCTGGGTAGATAATGATTTGTTGGTTAACTTACACATTTATATCCCCGTGACTTCGAGTGTAGAGTTTCTGGCTTTTCTTAACAGAGGGTATACTGATAAATAGAAACCTAGAATTGGAAAGCCAGAACAAGTGCAGGAAAAAGAAAACATGCAAGTATTAATGTACTTAATGTAGTTTCTGTGATCAACAAGCAGGTTGACCTTATAGTAACCACAGCAAAGAGAATCAAGAGAAGTCACCAATCCCTCTGGCAATGCTAGGTCAGCTCCAGACTTCTCCAGGATTTCTGATCCATTTTTTTGGTGGGGTCTGTCCTTGACTTGGAGCATACAACATAATAAAGAGTGCTACAGTATCCAAGATATCTAGAAGACTCATATTTATGGTACTCTGGTGTCTGGACCTATGGGGGTCAACATCCTGAAAAGAAAGATGAATGGATATTCCTAAAATGTTGGGGACAAACAGAACAAGAATCACATGTGGCTTTAAGCAGGGAGGAGAGAGAAACATTTAAGTGTAGGTATGCAGGCAAGGCAAATGGCCCCGATTCATGTCTACACTAGAGGGTGAAAGTGAGGTCTTTTTTTTTTTTTTTATAGAACAAATGTCCATTTTTTTTAAATTTATTTATTTTTCAGAGAGAGTGAGCACAGGCAGACAGAGTGGCAGGCAGAGGCAGAGAGAGAAGCAGGCTCCCTGCCGAGCAAGGAGCCCGATGTGGGACTCGATCCCAGGACGCTGGGATCATGACCCGAGCCGAAGGCAGCTGCTTAACCAACTGAGCCACCCAGGCGTCCCTCTTTTTTTTTTTTTTTTAATAATTACTTTAAGATTTTATTCATTTGAGAGAGAGAGAGAGATAGGATGTGGGAGCATTGGGAGGTGGAAGAGGGAGAAGCAGACTCCCTGCTGAGAGGGGACCCTGACATGGGGCTTGATCCCAGGACCCTGGATCATGACCCGAGCCAAAGGCTGACACTTAACCGACTGAGCCACCCAAGCGCCCCCAAAGTGAAGTCCTGTTTGAGGAAAGAATGTCCTTTACGTGGCCAGACTCTGTGGCTAGTGTGTTGCCATAGTTTATCAGAGGTTGGCAATAGGGTGATGAGTGCCAGAAAAGACCTCTTAGCCTCGTACACTGGATTGAAAACCAAGCAGAAACTCTCCCAGTGCTAAGAATGTGTCACAGACCACTTCCTTTAGAAGAAGATATAGGTAGATTTCTTGAGTTGATACTTAAGTGTAGGCATTTGTTGTCAATAGGAAGATAGAGTAAGAAACAGTTACACTGAAAAAAGTGAGAGGGTAGGATGGGCCGAAGGGGAGAGACTTCCAGGTTTCCTTACTAGGTCCCTGCTCCCTTATGTCTGTCACATGGCAGGATGAGAATTATTGATGGTGTCCTACGAGACTGTAAACTCCATGAGAGCAGAAACCATGCCTGTTTTAGCACCTTGACACAGAGTGTACACTCAGTAGATGTTTGTTAAATGAGTGGAATCTTTGTCTATCAAGTCTTCGTTAGCTATTCATGCCATGAAGTTCTCCCTTTTCAAGGTTACTCTAGGGTTCATCCCTTAAGTGTTATTTTCCATGTTCTTTCCTTTAATGTATATTAGAATTTTCTTCTAATTAGATAGTAAGTTCTAAAAGGACTTATAAATTCTCTCAGGACAGGGAACATTTGCTTAAAAAAATTCTTCAGGGGGCACCTGGGTGGCTCAGTCAGTTAAGCCTCTGACTTCAGCTCAGGTCAGGATCTCAGGATCCTGGGATCCAGCTCCCAGCTGGGCTCAGTGCTCAGTGGAGGGTCTCCTTCTCCCTCTGCCCCACCTGCTGCTTGTGCACACACGGCACTGTGTGTGTGTTCTCTCGCTCAAATAAATAAATAAAATCTTTAAAAAAAATTTCTGCAGAGTGCCCCAAATGATTCTGAGAACAACGCAGATTTGGACTAAGACCTGGGGATTGGTTTATCTTTGTTCATGTGTTTGTAGTCATTTGTTCATGTGTTCAGTCATTATCATTTGCACATGGTGCCTCTTTTCTTGGCTGTGTCCTCTGGCCCCCTTAGATACAGGGCTTGTGAGGATGGAAGAGAGAGGGGGTAGAACCATTGACCTGTACCCCTTTCTCTGTGGGTGCTTAATGGAACCTAGAGAGCAGGCTTTGGCTGTTCACTTTTCAGATTAGGTACTTAAGACCTGGAGAGGAGAAGCTCTAGCCTTACACAGGGCAGGTGTGCAGTAAATTGGACCAGGCTGCATAACTAATTAGAAGAAAAGTTGTGGCCATAGCTTGGGTCCCCTGACTCCAGGCTATTGTTCTTTGCTGGGTTGTCTCATTTAAATTTAGAGAAGAAAGATTAAGCTTTCATTAATAGGATGAGGCACACATGCAGGGAATTGCAATTAATAGGAAAGGGAAAGCCAGGAAGATCCTGGGAGAAAATATGGGTGTCTAGGTGAAGCCTGGTGAAGGAGGGACAGGTTATATATGCAGCAAAAACCATTATTTGGAATTTACCTTTGTTTGAATTATATACATTGTATCTACTTCCCTTATGCTTTCCTCCTTTAATTTTTATTTATAGAATAAGTTATCCATTAAAACATCCTTTTAAAAAAAATCTCCTTTTCTCTCCTGCCTTCTTTTATATATTTATATATAAAAGTCATAACTTGTGACCCCACGGGTCTTATAGTCTGTAACTGTGAGTGCTCGTGTGTGTAGCCTGGTTTATGTTCACACACAAATCTCATTGCAGTTCCTCACAGTCCTTCTGCTCCTTTCTTTTCCTGGGTACCAGATGTCATTTTCTTTTTTGTGCACCCGCGTGTTGATGTGCCTGTTCACACGTACACATCCATCCGCCCCCCCCGCCCTTATACACACACCTGAACGTGCATAAACAAAGATTGAACCAAAGTGAAATGCTGTGACATATGGTGCCTGAAAAACCAGAGTCTCAGTAGCAGGGCTGTAATCAAGGTGCAGATGTTTGGCATTTGACAAATGAATTTTTTTATGTAAAACTGTTTTAGTACATTAAGCTAAAAGATGGAAAATTAGGTGCATACTGTAATGAACATTTCTTTCCATATAAAAGGAATTAAATGGGAAACTTAACCAAACAAATAAGTTAGGCCCCCAGTGATCTGCTGAATATGTTTTTTCTAAGTACTCAGATTTCATTTTTATTTCCTCTTGGGGGTTCTTTCTTTCTGCCTTTATTATTCAGCTTACACAGATAGTGTGTGAAGGTGCTTTGTGTTTCTCTAGGCTTAAAGTATTTGGAAAAGAGTTTCGGTAAGATACTGTAATGTGTTCTTTCTCCAGTGTCGAGTTATACCGTAAATGTAATTTTTCCCCCTTCTCTTTGCCCATTCAGACTTTTCACAGTTACTCATTGTCTTCTAGTTTCTGAAACCTCTTTCCCCCTTCTCAACACCTGTTTTAAATAGACTGTGGCTTATTTTAAAAATATGTTTCTTTGGCTGTATTATGGTCATGGATTTAAGTTCAGTACGCAGTCAGTTACTTACACCTGGTCCAGAATCGCTTCTTGTTTAATGTTTATTAATTTTTTACTCTACCTTTATTGTAGATCTCTTGAAATTAGGAGTTAGATCTTGTGGTAAGTGATGTATAAACACCCATTGATTCTGTTAAGATTGTTTTTAGAAAAGGAAGGAGTCACATTGCTTAGCAGAAAATCACATATGTGGATCAATTATAAATACATAAAACAGTCATCAACTGGTAATTGTTATCAATAAAACTATTTGGCCTTTCTTCTTACAGTCTTACAGTCTTACAAGGCCTTGTTTGCCTTATTTGGGTGTTGTTCTGGACTTCTCGGCCTGCAGAAGAATCCTGTTTAGCTATGTTCTCTTTGACAATGAATTTTTGAAATGCTCTTCATCAGAGGTGACTTGAATGCTATTTCCGAACGGTATCCTTAGGTTAAGAAGATATAAGGGTCATAACTAAAGATTAAAAATGATATGCCTATTTAGTAACTAAGATTTTTATAATATTTTCATTTGTCTTTTTATTTGATCCTTACAACAAACAACCTAACCCTGCGGGTAGGCAGATATTTATGTTCTGCGGATGAATGAAGAAACTGCGGTGTAAACGATCAGACAAAGGGCGCGTAGCTGTTGGATAGCACAGCTTGAACTCCAACCCAGTCGTTTATCTGCAGATGCTTTGGGCTTTCATCTGTGCATTTCCACTATGCCTTGGGTAAAAGAGTTGGCCTGTAAGTGGGTACTGACATGCTTTAAGTTTCGTATTAAGAGCTGTTCTCCGAGAAACATGATAAAGGTGTTTCTCTGGTAAAGATACCATCTGTTACAGTATTTTGCCTGTAGTGCAGACTTGTTCATTAATCCATGGACATCAGCTGTAGATACATTTGCCAAAGGTTCATGTACCAGAGAGAAGAGGTGAGTGGTTAGAATCAAATGGTTCTGTAGGCTTTAGGAGAATTTGAGGCTCTACCCAGCATTACCCTGTGGGAGTATACTCCCTAGTCTTGGTATATGATCCTTGATATACACTCTCCCTTTCCTGGGATTTCCTAAATATTTCCTAAATGAAAGCTTTTTCTTCCTTGAAGTCCAGCATAACCCTTCTTTGTGGGCCTTCTCCATGTTTCCTGGGACAATAAGATGTCTTTCTTTTGGGACAATCCTACAATAATTGTCTGCTCTACACACTTAGCACTTAGCAAATGTTAGCTTAATTTCCTTGAAATGCTCTGCTTCTTCAACTGGATTTGAGGTCTCTTGAGGATGGAACTATGCTTTAAACTTCTTTGTATTAACAGTTGGACAACAGTGGATGGGGAGTACTATCCCCAGTGGTCCAAACACTTTGTCACTGGCCATGCTCATCTCCAATCATTCACAGAACCTTTTAAAAATACAGCAGTCATTTGTGTTGCATCTAATAAGTAGCAGGCACTATGCTAGATCCTTATGGTGTTGATTTCCCATTTTTTAGTTGAGACACTGCAGCTCAGAAAGTTGAGTAACTTCCCTGGGTTTACTCAGTAAGTAGCAGACTTGGGATGTACTCTTTCTCCCATCATACTGTCTCTTGAAGCCTGCCCAGGGTCGATTCTCTAGATACAACTTTAATCTGGCTTTTGTCTTTGCCTTCTGCCTGGGAGTATTGGTAGCTAGATAAGAATTTGTAGATTTTCCACATAAAACCATCACCATTTTAATAATCTCTGAATGGATTCTGTGGTGAGTGATTTTCATACTGGTAGAAATTATTCCTCTAAGTTTGAAAATATAGAGCAATTAGGTATATAGATCTTGATTAATTTTTAGGAACTTCCTTATTATTTATTTTTTTACAGTTAGCTGTTTGGTACTTTTAATCTTTTCCTCTTTAGATTTAAGACAATAATTAGAGTTAATCTTGGCTGGATAACTATGAAGGGTCAAATGTGGGTCTCATAATTTAAAGATTTTATTTATTTATTTGTCAGAGAGAAAGGGAGAGAGAGCGAACGAGCACAGGCAGACAGAGTGGCAGGCAGAGGCAGAGGGAGAAGCAGGCTCCCTGCCGAGCAAGGAGCCCTATGCGGGACTCGATCCCAGGACTGCTGGGATCATGACCTGAGCCGAAGGCAGCTGCTTAACTGAGCCACCCAGGCGTCCCTGGGTCTCATAATTTAAAGGACTTTGTGTTGAATATTGTTAGAAATAACCCACTTTGTGATTTTACTTATGTTTATTCAAAGTCACATTTCTAAAAATTGCTGATGTAGAGCCTGGTTCACAGAAGGGAGTGTTTTTCACTTAGGCAAAGTAGAATAATTTAGGACATTATTTTTTTCTTTTCATGTGTTATAGTTACACTTGTTCAGCCTTTGATGGGGTCACAGAAATGAAAGGGGTTGGAGATGCAATAAAAGGAGAGTTTGTTGAGACAAGTTTTAATTCATAAAAAGTTAGAATTTTACTAAAATAAAAACAGTAAAATATTCATTGTAATTTTGATTCTTTGTCTAGAATGTGTGGCATAGCCTCCAAATCCATGTAGATCTTTCTGAGATTTATTCCTGAAGTTTTGGAGCTCAAGAGCATGGGCAGAACTCAAAACAGAAATTTTTCTTGCTGAGGAGTTGTTTCCATGATTAATATGTAGGTAGTACACAGCAGTATGACCACACTGCTTATCAAAATAGTGAAGTATTTTCTTGTTGGTTGCTCAAGTCACTGCCCCTACTTACTGAAACTTCGTAATTTAGGAGCTAAGGATTAATATCTAGTACATTAGAGGCCTCTAAGAACTCTGCTTATGGCCAGCATCCATCCTATAGGTGGCTGTGTTTTGGATATCACATTTGGTTGTTCTTTTGCAGACTTTCTGCCATAGCATGCAAAGATGTGTAGCTAGCTTAGTGGCTACTGAGCCGATCTGAGGGGTGGCTTTTGAATGTTCTTTCACAGACATTGTTCCAATTTAAAGTCAGTAATGGAGTCTTCTAAGTGGTAGATATCATGCTTTTAAAAAAGCCCAGTATGGGGCGCCTGGGTGGCTCAGTGGGTTAAGCCTCTGCCTTCGGCTCAGGTCATGATCTCAGGGTCCTGGGATCAAGCCCCACATCGGGCTGTCTGCTAGGTGGGGAGCTTGCCTCCCCCTGTCTCTCTGCCTGCCTCTCTGTGATCTCTCTCTCTCTCTCTGTCAAATAAATAAATAAATAATATCTTAAAAAAAAAAAAAAAAGCCCAGTATATCTTGGCAAAAGTGAATGGAATAACGCTTGTTTTCATTTTTTGTCTTGTCGCTAGCATTATTTCCCAAAGGAATGTATGAACGCTGACTGTGTGAAATATTTGTGGAGTTCTCAGGGTTTTATGCTAGAGGTGTTTAGGATTGGGGATTATAGATTTGTTAGCTGTGAATGTAGGCACAAATACATTATGGAGGTTGCTGAAATGCTATAACTCCAGGATTTATTAAAAGAAGACCAAATTGTTGGCTTCTAATTGGTGGTAACAAATTTACCTTCTATGTTACCTTCTGTATTTTGTACATCAGTAAAATATCTTAAATTGTTAAAGAAACAAGTCTTGATCTAAATAAACATTCAGATGTACCCACTGCCTCATTCTTATATGAAATCTTCTTATAAAATCAATAAGAAGCTGCTGCTACCAGTTTTATTTTTTTTAAATGGAGATTACATGACTTGATGGAGGCCAGATGCTTTTGAATGGTGGAGTTAAAGTCAAGACCTCAGATATAACTCCAGAGCCTACTTGAAGCTGGTCCTGCCACTCAGATACTAGCACTTTCCCCATTTATCAGTCTCCTACAACCATATGGTAGTTCAAATAAGATACCTGTAAATTAGGGGAAATTTCCAGGTCATGAAAGAACACACAATGGAAGAAAAGCACTAAATGTAAAAAATGAATGCCATATTTATCGTTGAATCTGCATCATTCATGAAATGAGAAAGGAGTAAGGTAATATTTTGAACTCTTTGATTGAGTTGAGGCATAATTCTCTGAAGATTGCTAACCCATATCTTTTTTTTTAAGTTACTGAGATAGGGTTATTAATGCTAGCTTGTCTCATAGGAGATATTATTGAGTGTTGAGTAGCTTTTAAATTAGGAATATTGATGATGTAAATTATCATGATGTGGAATGTGAATTCATTAAGTTTTGCTGCTGAGAGAAAGCTGTGGCTGTAACATCTGTCCCTTCACTGATGTCACTAGTGGTTTAGGCCCTTTGGCAAGTCGACTATGTACCCTTCTGCCTCTTCACTCTGTGGATAATCTTTTGAATTGTATCTGGTGTTCTTGGGGATTTAACCCTATCATCAATAATCTCTTTTTGCATTTTTATGCTTAGGCATGAAGAATATCTAAAATACTATCTCTTAGACTTTTAGTTTCCCTAAAGACAATGGAGAAATAAAAGACCTGTATGCATTTTTTCATTCTGAAAAATGTGCTATACTTCTTGAATGTTCTACACTCTGGAAAGAGAGACTGGCACACATTTGGAATGTTAGATAACAGACTAGATCTATCCCTGATATTGATAAAAGAACACAGAAGTTTGAGATGCATAAGGACAGAGAAAATGAAAATTAATGTCTGTTTATCTTTGCTTTCAGGGAAGAAATTAAACTAATCTCATCAAAGATATTTAGGAAGTTTCTGACTGTACTCTTTAATCTTTGTTTCAGAAAACAGCAGACTGCATTATTAAAAAGATCATTGCATGTGGGAAGAACATTCAGCTGGTGTATGTTTTCAAATATGAAATTAAAGAATTTGAAGTTAATTTCAGAGCTGAAGAAACTGCTAGTCAAAACAGTGTAGGCCATTTGGGAAATGTTATTACATTATTTAAAACATATCTATTCAAAAATGCATATGTGTACTGCTGTACAAATATCCTGTGGGTGTAATCACAAATGAAAACTTCACTGATGCTGAGCTCCAGCTACAAATTGGGCAAAGGTATTAATCTGGTCTCCTTTTTTGAGTTGGTACATAAACTCAACTTTTGCCAGAGTTGAGAGAATTGAGAAACCCTACTCTGTCTTTATTGTCAGGAGGCGTTTGTGTGAGTGTGTGTACAAGTGTGTGTGTATGTGCACACAATATTTTAAACTCATATTGTCTTGTTCTGTGGTTAATAAGGAGGAGATTCGTTAGTTTGTGTGCATTCCTGTTTTTATATGTTGTAATAGTTGGTGGGTGAAACCGTCTTGCAACCTAACATCCTATGAGAGAGTTTAGCACTTTGCTTTCTGTCCTTTCTCATCACTTTTCCTAGATCCCCATTCTTTGTTGGCCTCTGAGTGTTAGAGTACTCCAAGGCTCAGTTATCGGATGACTCTTTTATCTATGTCATTCTTTAGAAGATTTCTTCCAAGTCCATCCAAGCCCATGCCATCTATATGCTGAAGGTGTCCATACTTTTATTTCTAGTCCCAGTAGCTCCTGAGTTTCAGATTTTTGTGTTGATTGTCTGCTGTATATCTCTCCTTGGGTGTCTGAAGTCATCTCAGACTTAGTGTGCCTGAAGTGCTAAATACTGATTCCTGCTACACACATTCTCTCTCTCTCTCTCTCTCTCTCACACACACACACCCCTCCCCATCTTGCTCTTCTCCTGTCTCCCTACCTTCATGAATGGCATTACCATTTACCCAGTTGCCCAGGTGCAAAAACATGATCCAAATAATTAGTCTTTCTCTTCTCATCCATTTTACATTCAGTCCACTAGCAGGTCCTTTAGCTATGCTTTTAAGATATATAACACACATGTTCCAAAATAAATCATAGCAGTTCACCTGTTATCTTCTTACATTGGACTGGCTTCATCTTCCCAAGAGATCTGCATTTATTCTTAACCTGATGGTGGCCACTATCCCATCTTCTGTGTTCAGAGGGAATCATCAAAAACATAAAATTAATCTTATCACTCCTTAGCTTCTAAAGAAAGACTTTTTATTCTACTGGGAATGAAATCTCAAGTTCTCTCCTTGGCCTGAAAGGTCTGCCGTGGTTTGGCCATTGCCTATCACTCTTTATTCATTTTCTCCCATTTTTCTTCTGTCCCCACCTCATTCATTCTGTCTTAGCTATGCTGGCCACCCTTCTGGCCCACAGCTCTCCACCTATGGCTTTTGTTCCCTCTGCTGGCAGGGTGCTTCCTGTAAATATACACATGGCTTATTCTCTCCTCTCATTTAGAATTCCTTTCTCTTCCCCTGAGTTACTTGCAGGCTTCCCTTTCTCATTTCAGAGTGCTGTTCTTTGACTACTCTAGTTAAATAGCAATAAATATAAATAAATAAAATAAATAAATAAATAAAATAAAAATAAATAACAATCCTACCACTCTCCACTGTTGTTCAATATTTTATAGCATTTCTCATTATCTGAAAAAATACTGGTTATTTCACTTATTGCTCATTGTCTGTCTCCCTAGAAAGTATGGAAGCCCCATTTGGATGTGGCATTGTTTGTGTCTCTGCTGCTGTGTCTCCAGCAGCAGTATCTGGCATATGATGAGGAAATGACTACATGATACATTTACATTCATTTTTCTTCCCGATATCCTTATCCCTTCTCTAGTTTTTATCCTGTGTTAATTTAAACTGTCTCTTTATTATCCCATCCTATGTTGCTGTGAATACTCAACAACATCCTGGTCCCCTTAGAACAGAGGGGCATCTGATTTAAGAGGCAGTTGAAAGAGCATAATGGGTCCAGACTCAGGACTTGGAAAGAAACAGCTGACTGACTATGATTTTTGGACAGTTTGATTCACTTCCCTTGACCTCATTCCTCATTTGTAAACACAGGGTAATGACACCACATTCACTTGTTTGTTGTAAAGAATAAAACCATGTATGTAGAGCTCCTAGTGTAGAGTTAATGCTCAAATGTGGTACCTGCTCTTATTACCTTTGTCCTAAAGAATGTGTAAACAGTTTTTTGTTGATCAAATCATTGATCCAAATAATCACATTTGTCAGTCTTTTTTTGTTTGTTTACTGATAATCTGGATATGAGTCTGGGTTTTCTTCAAATCTGCTTTTTTTGGGAGAGGGAAGGAGGGTGGGCAGTTTGCTTGACCACTTGGAAGTGAGAAGTTCGGGCTCAGATGGAAGTGTGGACTGTTCCCCTTTTGTCATTTACATATGGGATAGAGTTGGTTTTTAAACCAATACAAATGAAGCTTGCAATAAGTGTAATTTATGCATTTTCTAGAATCTCATCTTGTTTGTTAGTTTCCCTCCATCAAGTATCAGAGTTTGGGGTAACATAAACTTGTTAATTAAAGGTATACTAGTCTCTTTGCCTTAAAAAAAGAGGGGGCTCATATTTTGGTCATTTACCTTTTTTTGTGGGTAAATATCCAGTTTTCCTGAGTTTCTGTCCTTTCCCACTTCTCCTTCTCAAGATTGGGCCCATGTGTCAGCAGAGGCTTGTGAGGGTGGCACACTGACTTCTGTGCTTTTGTTGGAGTCTGATGAGCTGTGGCCATTTTGCTCAGGCCCTGGCCACTTGGCATTGTGCCTGCAGAGGTGAGACAGGCCTGACCTGCATTTTTTTTTTTTTTGTAATCTACTAGCACTCATTGATGAAATTTCTTTTATTATAAAATCTCAGTTTCCTGCCTGAGGTCACCACCAGCCTTGTTTGATAAGTACATGTTTCTTCAGGTTCCATCATTCTCTCTTCACCTGGAAAGACCTGGACGATGGGGAAGATATCAGGATCTCTCAGATGCTTGGCTTCACTCACCATGCTGAACTTCCAGAGCCCAGCAAGAGAACACTTTGGCCCTAGAAGCCCAGAAACCTTTGCCATCCATTTCTGAACTACTTTTGGGATATTGTCATGTTGTTCCCATGCCATACTGAACAAAAGCAATTGATGAAGGAACTTGCAGATTTTCCTAGGCTATGCTCTGAAGAGCGGAGACCAAGCAGCCCTTACACTGGAGCTTCCTCATAAACTTGAGGATTTTAATCACACCTCCCTCCTCTCCACTGCCTAAGGTTTGTTTCTGGCTGAGAGGATTCTCTTTCCACCTCTTGCTTTGCCCTTGTCTCACTAGTGCCTACTCATCAGACTCAGAGGAAGAATTATTCTTTTTGCTTCCTGTCAGGTGGGAGATTCCCTAGTATCCTATTCTCCACCCCCAATACTCTATGGCTTATAGTAAAATTCTATGACTTGAGTTCACCATGTGTACTTTTTTTTTTTTTTAAGATTTTATTTATTTGACACACAGAGAGAGATCACAGAGAGAGGCCCACTTGCAGAGAGAGAGGGGGAAGCGGGCTCCCTGCTCAGCAGATGCAGGATTCGACCCTAGGACCCTGAGATCATGGCCTGAGCCAAAGGCAGAGGCTTAACCCGCTAAGCCACCCAGGCGCCCCAGCATGTGTACTTTTGATATATAAGTGAGGAGTTTATAATAATACTCAGGAAAACCCAGTCTTTTAACTTTGCTATAGACCTTGACTTTCAGAATTATTATCTCACCATGGACTCATTAAATTAAACTTGAGACTTAGTTGTGGCATTGACCTAATTCTTCTAGGCAGGACACTCCCTCCCCTTCTCAGGAGATACTTGACCTTCAGCATGGAAGGTGTAGAGGGAAAAGACTTTGAAAGGAATGATCGATACTTCTTTTTAATATGTTGATAATATTATGGCGTTACGGTGTCTTGTAATCCCCATTTTCTCCTGGTTCTGTGGGGCCTGATGAGCATCTAGATTTCACCTGTTTATGATGGTCCTGCTGATTTCATAATATCCTTCAGATCAATCAAGCAGATCTGGACAGATGCATCTAGTTGACTGGAGTCAGTGACCTTTTAAATGTCTTCTCTTACATATATGCCTTATACACATGTCTTGCTTCAAGAAGACTTTAAGCATTTATGGTATGCTATGTGCCTGATATATTATGGTCTGGGGATATAAATTGAACAGATGTCGGTTTTAGCTACAAGGAAAGCCTGGTTTAGTAAAGGAAACAGTCAGATAAAAGAGTAAGTACAAGGCAGATTGATAGCATACCACTGCAGAAGTATGAGTAAGAAGATATACAGAGTCCAGAACAAGGAATTGCCGGTTCTGTTGGGTAGTTTCAGGTCGGGTCAGGGAAGGCTGTCTGTGGTGGTTACAAATGACTGAGTTGGAGGTTGACGAATAGCTTGGCAGGCAGAAGGGGAGTTGTGCAAACAAAAGCATTGAGGGAAAGGGGATGAGTTGAGAGTTTTGGGGAGTCTAAATAAATTTGTATTGGTTGGAACATAGGAATTTTGAGGGATTGACAAGAAATTAGGTTGTCCATCGTCACAGTCAGATCACCAAAAGCCATTGTGTCTTGCAAAAGAGTTCGGACCTTATCCTAAAAATGGGGGCATTGCAGGATTTTAAGCACAGAAATGGCGATAGGGGAAAAGGGAAAAGTAGAGAGTCAAGAGGTGTGCAGTAAATAAAATGACCATATAGGAAATTAGGGCTGTGGGAAATAAGACAGAAAATATGAAATGACTTCAGAGTTTTGGGTTTGTTTGACTGGATAGTAGGTGATGTTATTGAAGAAGAGGGAAGTCTCAAAAAGAACTTCCTACATTATCATTAGGGCAATGGGCATTTACTGAGCATGTGCTATGTGTCATGCCTTTTATATTTGTTACTCTTAGTTAATTCTTTCAACAGCACTAAGAGAGAAAGGTCATTACTATTCCTTACTTTTTGAGCTCCAATAGGTTAGGTGCCTTGGCCAAAGTCACAGAAATAGAAGTGTCAGACCTAGGATTTGCATACAATCTAAGTGACTTCATAATTTGCTTTAAAAATATTTTAAGTTTATATATTTAATGTTTAATATCATTCCCCTTTAAAAATAATGAGCAGTCATTATATCAATGAGAAAATACCTAGAAGCAAGAGCAGGAAAAATAGTCATTCATGGTCTTGCCATGCAAAAAGCGAAATATTGGCTCTGTTGTTCTGGGTGAATTTTCAGGGGAGGAAAGAAGTTTGAGATGTCTCCAGGCTACACCACCAAGATATCTTGTAGGTAGTTGACTATAAAGGTATGGATATTAGACTAGCAACCAGCCAGAGAAGCATATTTGGAAATCACTAGTGGACAGGAAATAGGTAAACCATAAAAATGGAGAAAGTATGTTAAAGAAAATACTAATACTTTCTTAAACTCTTGCAACTGTATGGACCCTGACCCTTCACAAAAAATATGCAAGTGAACAAATAAATTTAGATTTTGTTTGAAGAAATGAAAAGATCAGTTCATGTAAGCAGATTTGTATGGAATCTTATACTTTCTGTCACGATCAAGCTTTTCTCAACGATTCTGGAGATTTCTAGATTTTTCCCACATTAGTCTGTTGCAAATTTGTCATTGTCTCCTGTTTCACCAATACTGGGACCTAAGTCCTCATAGCAGGCTAATTGAACTATAAAAATGACACTCTGAGGCAGCTAAGTCTGTGGAAGCATGAATTTGTAAAATAAAAGGATTTAAAGACAATTGTTTTTAAAGAATAGCTTGCACTCTTGCATTATGACTTTCTTTCTCATCCAGATGATTTCTGTATTCTTGGGAAAGTATCAGTATTCATCATTGTTAAGTTGGGAAAAAAAACTGCACAGGGTTATTTTATGGGTGTCAAAAGCTACACAGGAACTGAAGAACACCACGAGGTATTAACCGTGTGAAACAGTTTGTGTTCCTTGTACCTTGTCCAAAAATAATTGACTCATTAATCTCAACTATATCAATCTGGCCCCATTATGAGCCTCACAGATAGGTTAATTCTAATAAGTGGATGGATATCAGTTCACAAATAGGCATGCATTTCACAGATATTATCTTAGTAAGAAAATAATAATTAGGAAAATTATTTAGTGAGGTGGTTTCAGAGGAAAATGCCATAAATGCAACCCCTAATTTCTACTTCAGGATTATCAGGAGAAGAAAAACTGAGCCGTGCTCCTAAAAATGACATTTAAAAGTGGAGTGCAAAGTAAATTTCTCTTTTCTATGGGAAAATGTTTCCAAAAATAATAAACAAAACATTTTCACTAAAGGAACAATAATTTTACCCAAATCATAGAACATTGGGGAAGAAGACATATGGAGATTTACATCCTATTGCTTTGTCTTTGAATCCCCACCCTATCACTTCACTATTTGACTTTAGGCAAGTAATTTAATCTTTACAAGTGTCTGATTCTTTCTCCGTGAAGTGGAGCAGTAGTGTATTTCACAGACCTATTTTAGGGATTGAACAAGAAAATGTACATGAAAGCATAAAGCACAGTCCTTCATGTACTATAACTGTTCAATAACTTTTTTTTCCCCTCCTGAATAATGGACTCTAATTGGGTACATACTGGCATGGTCTCCCTTTCCAAAAAAAAAAAAAAAAAAAAAAAACCAAACAAACAAAAAACCCAACACCACACACACAAAAAAACCCACAAAAAGACCCTACTGTTATTGTAATTTTGAAGCTAAGTAAAATAACTGTTCACTCATACCAAGTGGTTTCTTTCTTTTTGCTTTTTCTTTTGCTTCCTATTAAGATAGTGCTTTCTTTTCTTTCATTTAACTTAACATATTTAAAAGCACTGTTTATACATCTATTGCCAAGGGTAATCATTCATTTGGAGTGAGGCAATGTCCCATTGTTACAGTTATTAATGCCTGTTGGGGGGATGTTAGAACTTTAGCAAGTCTGTTTAAAGATTACATTTCTTACATTTCCCAAGAGGAATCCTAGCTTTGTCTAAAGTTCTCTCTGATGATACTTACACTTATAGGCTTATTCCTCATAATGGAATCATATTCATGAATGTCCCATTGTTCTTTTCTCCTGCATCCTAACCATCCCACATGCATAGGTGAACCTTAAAAATGGAAGAAAACTTAAATATATTTTTTTAAACATTCAATGGAAAATTAATGAGAATTGACTATAAGCCATGCACAATTTTTTATGGGTAGAATTTGATAAATAAGACAGAATTATTGCCATATTGCAATAATTGAAAGAGAATTATTGCCATACTGCAATAAATGAAAGAGACAGATATAGGAAGAACCAAGAGCAAAAGACATTGCTGTAATGGAGGCATTGCCCCTATTATTATGGATATCTAAAATGATCCACATGCAGTAATCACCACCTGGTTTGCAGATAGAAGGTGCATGTGTTCAATTATCACATGATCTCACTGATATGAGGAATTTGAGAAACGAGATAGAGGATCATAGGGGAAGGAAGGGTTGCTCCCTTTGGTGGAGGGTTGCTTGCGGGGGAGAGGGGTGGGAGGGATGGGGTGGCTGGGTGATGGACAATGGGAAATGTATGTGCTATGGGGAGTGCTGTGAATTGTGTAAGACTGATGATTCACAGACCTGTACCCTTGAAACAATACATTATATGTTAATTAAAGGGGTAAAAAGAGTGCATGTGTTAGTAAGGCTGTTTCTCTGTAGTGGTCAGGTGAGGAGGTAGCCCAACAAGGCACCCTGATGGTTTTGAGGTGGCTGCCTATGTGCTG
Organism: Taxidea taxus jeffersonii; assembly: GCA_003697995.1. Classification (NCBI taxonomy): domain Eukaryota; kingdom Metazoa; phylum Chordata; class Mammalia; order Carnivora; family Mustelidae; genus Taxidea; species Taxidea taxus. Next base: position 89,394 of record ML109593.1, read on the forward strand.
AATTGTCATATGGTTGGGTTCTGAAGTACTCCTTGTTCTCCTGAACACTGGGTGCCCTTTGAGCTCTGGGGCTTTACTCCAGTTTGCACGATGCTGTGATCCAACAACCCAGCCTTGGGGGCAATGTGTAAAGTAGTAATTGAGGAGCATTGTGAATTGCACACAGCGTTCTGAGAGCCCAGAGGTCTTTCTGAGACAGAGAGCACAGTGCTCCCAACCCCCTTTGGCTGGAGCTCCATGATTTTGGTCTTTTTGAGATGTTGAGCTTCTACATATAGTTTTATTTCTGAGAACAGTGTGTTAGAGTTCAGTCATGTGAACAAAAATGATTATAGGGGCACCTGGGTGGCTCAGTGGTTAAAGCCTCTGCCTTTGGCTCAGGTCATGATCCCAGGGTTCTGGGATCGAG
>ML109593.1:89902-134919 GCA_003697995.1 Taxidea taxus jeffersonii
TCTGTCAAATAAATAAATAAAAATCTTTAAAAATGATTCTAGATATTTTAAGCACAGAGAATTTAACATAGGGATTTGGTAACGTAGGTGATGGAAGAGCTGAGAAACCAAATAATGGACAGTGTGGCAGCCATGACATGACATCTGGAAGCTACTGCCTCAGTCTGGAGAGCAACAGAGGGAGGGAGAGGTGTAGCCAAAGCCCAGGAGCTGGGGACACTTGGTGGAGGCTGCAGTTGTGGCTGGCCTGCCTACTGGTTACTCTAGAGGTTAGGATTTTCTAGCAGGAGCTGGAACCAGGGAGGAAAGCCCCTCCGTCCAAGAGACAGGGAAAGAAGTACCTTGGCTTCTCCTTTTGTGCCACTCTCCAATTGCTTGCTATTGTAACCTAGTAAGAGAATTGGGAATTTGTCGAAGATAGTTCGTAGGAGAAGGGTCAGGATCACATATGAGCTCAAACAGGTGATGGCTTCCGAGGCAGACCTACGGAAGTGAGCTGCAGGAAGTGTGGTCGGCAGGCAGACAGCCCTTGACTGCCAGCTCCTTCAGTTTGTCTCAGCAGGAGGGAGCCTGCCTGCCTGAGGTCATCTGGCGCCTGATCTGGGAGAATGAACATAGAATGGCCTGGTCATCCAGTTTCCAGGTGCTACAGCTCTCCCAGTGGTGCTCTCTCTAAGGCTTCTAGATGGGTGGCCAAGACGTTGTGAAGCATGAATTGCAGTTTAGCTTTTTCCCTCTGACCTCTTTTGCTTTTTCCTTCTTCCTTTCACAGGGGGAATACCCCCTACATCCCCATGTGCCTCAACTCCATTTCAGTACCTGCTTTTAGATCAGTTGACTTGAATGTGGAGGGACTTACCAATTCAAACCTCAGATGGGGTCTGGGCAGAGGGAGAGGAGAATAGGTTTGGGATCTGAGGGGGGCGGGGATGACGACAGATGACACAACATCATACAGATTAGAGAAGCCCCAGAAAAGGGAAGAGTCCCTTGAGCATTAGAGAACGTGGGTGCCATCATGGAGGAGATGAAAGGATTAGGAGATTTGAATGTGTGGGTAGCAGTGAAGGGAAGGTTCTGGAAGAGATAAAGAACTCAGTCAAAGGTGTAACAGTGGGAATTATTATGCTTAGTGCAAGAGATAGAACAAGAATTTAGGACCAATGCCAGGTCCTAAATTCTGCTCTAGGGAAGGACTAGAAGCCATGATAAGAGAAAGAGGTTTTTCTTTCAGACTTTGCAGCATCTGGGGGAATCCTATTTCACAGTGCAGCAGGAAGAGGTGTGTAGATTTTAAATAAGCTTTTTAACAAGATTTTGTATACTTGTTCATTTTGGGGTTTTGCTCTGTGAAAACCTTTAATCACAAAAGCATAATTGAGCCAGATAGAAAAGTCATTGTTTAGATACAAATTCTTTTTATTTCCTGGGATTTCATATTAGAAAGGAAGAAAATCAGAACAGCACTATTACAGGCAATTACATAATGGAATGGTGTGCTAACCTATTATAAACTTTGGGTTAGGAAAGGAGTTGCACAGTGTAGTACACAAAGGCAGGATGTACTGTTTTGTTTCTTCCAAAGTAGATTTGGGTAGCCTGTGAGCATTAATTTATCATGCTTCTAAAGAAGGTAACTATGCTAGAAGTACAGATATTATCTTATGGCTATATTGAGGAAGTGAAAGGTGTCATCAAAAATTATTCCTGAACATTTGGGAGCTTCAGTTGAAAGTTCCTACTGATTTCTTGGGATCTTAGACAATCCTAGGATATGTTATAGGCACAAAAAGAGTAGTTGGACCCTCCCAGATATTGGTCGCGGTATGGTAGCCTAAGGAGGGAGCTGTGGTGAATGCAGGAAGTAGTGGGACATCTTCCTGTCCTGTCCCTTATCTTGGCCCTGGGAAGACTCATTGGATTCCTGAGACCAACTAGAGATTTTCTCTTTTTATTAATGACAGATGCTTATCAGCAGGGGTCAAATCAAGAAATAGAGTCTTCTGATAAAATGAGACCTTCGTTGCCCAAAGTACGCACATTTACAGTGATTTGGGCTTGAGGCAGTGAGCTCCCCAAGCCATTGCCTCTTCTGATTAGAAATCTACTTATGGCAACAAAGGAGATACCAAGTACCGAGACAAAAAGCTGAAAGCTACTCTTAGGATTCTTTTATGCATAATGTCATGTAGGAAAGGAGCCATAACCAGGAAATGCAATCATTTTGTTCATTAAAGAAATGAATACCTTTTCTGCTGCAGTAATTTGATAATGAAATTGATGTATTACACAAAGCAGGAGCAACACCCCAGTACCTGCCTGATTTTCTTTAGTTATGAAGCTGATGCTAAATAATCAACATGAGAATCATTTATAGATGGCCTTGTTTTATTAAAAAACACTTCATGATTCCATTTTAACCTTACTTAGTAATTCATAAAGGGTGCAAGTGACAAAGACATCATCATAATTATACATTGAAGATTGCCTTACTGGGATATAAGTTTTTTATTATATGATGTGGAATTCAGCAAGAATATGATCAGAGCTTGGTATGTGGAGAAGAAAATCACATGTTGAAGCACTGTATGGGTTTTGTGATACACAGCTTCCCATATTAACTTTAGGATAGCATTAGAATTTACCAGCAACTCTCTTTCCTAGGACTCTATTGATGTGCAATAAATATCAATAATAAAAATAATGGTGAAAAGTTGAGATTTCAATTTTTGTACATCTCACTGGATCTGTATGTAACTATATATTTAGAGTTTATGTAAAGCTTAGTTCTGGTCACAGGAGACACGTGTGAAAAGCTTTCATCTAACAATTTTCCTATAGTAGTCCTCCCCTCTACTCACACACCACAAGACTTTTATAGATGACTTAGAGGTGGGAATGAAGATGTATTGTGAACACATGTTAGTTTGGATGGAAATAAATGGAATCACTTTGATATGGAATCAACTTTCTGGTAAGGAAGCCTGCTGCCCTTTTTAGAAAAAAGACTGTGCTGTGGGCCAAGGTGCCACTATGCTAGTAAAGTCATGGAGAAACAAGAATGAGAAAGTGAGATTTGCATGTGACTGCTCTGAGGGTGGGCTTTCCATTACAGAAATGAGTGTACATTAAGGGTTGCTTTACTTTAGTTCCATCTAGAGCTCTCTGGAAGGCGATCTTTGGGCTTAGGAAACCTCTTTCTGTGGGAACAGACTATAGGCTGAAAGGGGAAGGATATCTGGGGGGCTTTGGAAATACTTCTGTCTCCTGGGGCAAAGAGGATGTGTATTCCTGGCAGGGGCACCATGCCTGTCAGAGAAAGTCTTCAGTGGACAGTTTAGAAACAGGAGAGGATATGTCTGGAGTTAGTGTTAACTTTGAAATGGTGAAATATACCGATTTTCATATATAGTATATTAATGTTCCTTTACAAGGTTTTTCTCTGGTAAACCTGAATAAGAGATGCCTGGATATGATTGTCAGTTGATTCTCAGTAGGAGCTCAGAATCCCTGAGCTTGATTGGGTCTCTTTGTCAGTGTCCATGCAAGGCTGTCTACCCAAGTTCCTCCTGTCAAAACCATATCAAAGGGCATATAAACAAATCAATGGCTTTTGAGATTCTCATGTTCATCTTTGATTTTTAGTTTAGACCCTGGCTGGGTCTTCCTGCTTCTGGCTTTTAGTTAGTTTGGATGAATATGTCAGAAGAAAACATGATGTGGAATTCTAAAACCATGCAGTCTAACTTGGCGTTATCCATCAGTTCTTATAGGAAAACACTTGTGGAGATTAGTGTGCATCTGAATATTCTCATGCCATTCTGGGTTGTTTGTCATGAAACTTTTGGGGTGAAAGGTCATCATGTAGAACCTCCTTCTCTGTGCTTTGAAGAACTTTGAGTATAGACTCCATTATTGATAGCATCAAAGGTGTAAGGGCCCTTCAAAGTCTTATAATCCAGGCTGAGGTCAGAGTGAAATTATTTGCACAGTATACCTCTGGCAGGTGTGGTCATGCAGTCTAGGTAACACCGGCTGTCCTTGAGATTTGGACACTGGGGATCTCCTCTTATTCAACCCAGAGCTTCTCAACTGGAGTCCACATTAGAATCATCTAGAAGGTTTATGAAACACAGATTGCCAGGCCTACCTCTAAAGTTTTTGATTCATTGTGTTGAGAATGAGGCCCTAGAACTTGCATTTGTAACTTATTTCTAGGTGCTGCTTGCCCAGACACCATATGTGGAGAACAAAAACATAACCTACAGTTTTCTGTGGTTTTTGAGCTTTGAAAATTAACAAAAGAACATGCAATAAAAAGACAGATGTTAAATTAGGTGTACGCTGTAAATTCCAATAACTTTTTCAAGAATGCTTCTCATTTTAAAATCTTAATTTTAGATTTCATTATGCTCCTTTGAATGTATTTGTTGAAAGCAATGAAGACTTAAGACCTAAGCATTTATTATATCGTTCTATTCACTTTTTGCCAAGAAGTAAGTCTGCCAATCATTTTGAGAAAGCTGTAGGGGTTTCAGTTATGCAGAGTTTTGTTGAAGATGAAATGTTCTTATTCTCTTGAAAGTTTGTGCAGAGACACATTAGATGGAACAAGACTTTTAGTGGTTTCAAAATTCATAATTAATCTCTCACAAATTCCCAATTTCTTCCTCTCTTCTCCTCTCTCTCAGTTTTTAGGAATAGTATTAACAGGAACAACAGCAATAGCAGCTCCTATTTATTGAATGAATGCATTTCTGTGCCCAACACTTCAATGTTTGGGGTCTCTGAGTCTCCCAATAACTCTGTAAGTTCAATTTCTTTTTACTATTGCTTCCCAGATGAGGACACTGATATGCAGAATCATCACATGACATATGCAGTTTGATGCCCTAGGTTGTAAAGACTTGCATCTTCTTCGTTAAAAAACATATTTGCCCCCACAAATGCTATATCTGGTTTCTGAAGCATTTTGGGTTTGTTTACATCAATGCAAGTTGAAGAAAGCTTAGGATGTATTGAGTGCCTTCTAGATGCTATCCATTTTGTATATGTGATTTTATTTACTTCTCACTGTGTCCTGTAAGTAGAGTGTGTGTCAGCCTCATTTTGCGGATAAGAATTCTGGAGCCTCGAGGAAGAGTAAGGGAGCTACATAAATAGTATGGGCAGCAGCATTTGAACTGAGTCTTTCTGGCTCCTAAACTTGTACTCTTCTTCATAAGGCATCAATCACAGTGCTTCACTAAGCCTCAAAATGGTCTTACTATAATTGGTATTAAAGTTTAAACGGTTGTGGCTAATTCACCTAGCTCTGGTCAGACTTAACCATGGGTGGAACAGGAAGTCTTTCTGCTAGAGAGATTTGTGGTGTAAGGTAAGTCCTGTCCCCATCTTGCCTTCCTAGTAAACTGCAGGAACTAGAGAGCCTTTTAGTTATCCATTAGTGTTCTAGAGCTATAAATGCATCTTTGCCCTCTGCGGTTGTCTTCTGCAAATGTGCCCATCCTTGGGAGGGCTAATGCACTAGGATGCCCTCTGAGATTGCATTTCTTTCTCTGCTGAAATAAGCCAAATGGCCTTTCTTTGGAAAAAATGTTTAGATATCTTTGTTGCCGAACTTAGAGAAATACAGAAAGGTAGAAGAAATAATATAACATTTGTGTATATACCACCGAGCTTTAGCAAATGTTAATACTTTTCCATATTTATTCAGTTTTCTTTTTAATACTGTAACACTTTTTTTTTTTAACATTGGAAGCCTCTTATGTTCTTTGTTTCAAACCCATTTTTCTTCGCCCCTTGCTGAGTTAAACACTAGCCTTTATTTGGTATTTGTGATTCCAGTAAGTATTTTTATACTACTGCTGCTTATTTAGAAAAATATGTTATACTGTTCGATGTTTTTAAACTTTACATAAATGGTTTCATACTTTGTGCATCATTCCACAATTTGCTTTTTCATTCATCCACATACTTTTTGAGATTTATCTATGTTGATAAATGTAATTTTAGTTCATTGATTTTTGCAGCCATAGAATGTTTTATTATATGACTACACTAAAGATGATTTATCCATTTTCTTGCGAATGGACATTTGGGTTGTTTCCATATTTTGCTATTAAAAATAGTGATATAGTGATCATTTTTGTGTATCTTTCTCCATGGGTACATTTGAAAGTTTTCTCTAATATATACCTAAAAGAAAGGTAAAGCAAATAAAACAAGATACTTAGAAGTAAATTACAGGGATAAAGGGTATTCTGCATTTTCGATTTTCCTGGATGATGTCTGCTTTCTAAAAGTGTTGTACCAGCGGACACTATCACTAGCAGTTTATAAGAATTCTTTATTGTAAGACTATAATATCAGATAATTAAAACTTTTTTCAGTCTGAGAAGTATAAAATTGGTGTGGGTTTAATTTTCATTTTCCTGATTATTGATGTTGAACATTTTTTCATATGTTGTTTGGCAGTGAATAAAGGGTAGTTTTATCTCTTTTAGGCATAAAATAAATGTTATAGCTAATGTTTTATTATATTATAATTTACTGATTCATTTTCATCAATATTTTGTGCCCACTATCACTTCTTATACCCTATTCCTTTATTTTCAATATTTTTCTTTCTGAAATATATTCTTCGATAGCTTTGTTAAATTTCTTTTGTATTTGTATGCCTAAAACTATATTGAACTCAGTCAGGAGTGATAATTTATCTGGTTGTAAATTGGAGATATGAAGGTTTTTTTTTCTTAGCTATTTAAAGATACTGCTACATTTTTGTTGTTGTTGCTGTTGAGAGCTGTGCTGTCAGAATAATTGTTTGGCTAGAGATCATCTCTCTTTTCATTCTGAGAATACATGATCTTTTTTCTCTATTTGTTATGTTGTGCCGTTTTTCTATGATATATCTAGATATAAATTTATCTTTAATTTTCTTGCTTTATACTCATCGTATCCTTTTAATCCGAGGGTTCATGTTTTTCCTAAATTATGTCAAATTCTCATCTGTTATATAACTACTCCCAATTGCATGTTGTATAGCCCTTCATTCTACCCTCCATGTCTCTGAACTTCACCTTGTTGCTATTTCTTCCTTTGTCTTTGTTAGATTTTTTATAATACTTTCTGATTATCTAATTCTTTTCTTTGATTATGTGTAGGCCACCTCTTAGCTCATCATATTGTTAGATGTCATTCCTCCAAATCATCTTCCAATTCAGTGACTTAAAGCAGCTCTCTCTAACTACTGTTTACCTGTCTGTGGGTCAGCTGGAAATCAGCTGATCTTGGCTAGACTCAGCTGGGGTGGATGTTTAGCATGTGTCTCTCATCTTCCTTTGACCAGAAGGCTGGAGAGAGATGTTCTTCTCCTGGTGGTTGTAGAGATAGCAGAGGGCAAATGGAAATAGTCAAAATTAAGGCTTAGTCTCGGATCATTTCTACTTCTTTCTCTCGGACAAAATGATTCCTATTGGCTGAGCCCAAAATCAACGGATGTGGAGATATATTCTGGTTTTATGGGAGGAATTCCAAAGATGATGGCAAAGGATATAACCCCAGGGAAAAAAAGAACTGAGGCCAATAATGCAATCCATAATGACTATATTTTTAAATTTCTGTTAAAACAGAAAAGTAGCCCCTAAAAGATTCTCACATTTCATATTCCAATCCCTAGGCATATGTTTTATGGCAAAAGGGGATTTTTCTGACTTAATAAAGTCCAGTCCTTAAAATAGGGAGAAGACCTTGGATTATCCAAGGGGCCCAATTGAATCACATGAACCCTTATTAAACAGAATGATGTGACAGAAGTGGAAGTCACAAGAGGTGTAAGAGATGGGACAGAGAGTCAGAAGAGAGTCCGGGTTTGAGAAGGGTTCTGAGGTGCACAAACACATAGACACAGAATAGAGAGAGAGAGAACCCGTAGGAGCTTAGTGTGGCCCTGAGATGATAGCTGACAAGGAGATTGGGAGTTCAATCTTAATGCAAGGAATTGAATTCTGTGAACAGTCTCAATGAGCTTAGAGTAGATACTTTCCCAGAGCCTCCAGAAAGGAACTCAGCCATGCTGACACCTGGATTTTGGTGGTATGAGATTTGGAGCCAAGGATACAGTTGAGCTATACTATGCCCAGATTTCTGACCCAAAGAAACTGGTAGATGATTATGTGGGGTATTTTAAGCTGCTGAGTTTCTGGAAACTTGTTACAGCAGCCATCTCCACAGTTTTGATTTTGTTCTTTCCCATAACACCTTATAATATAATTTATGCCTGTCTTTGTTTCATGATTTATTTGTCCCTTTTACTGAAAGTTATTATTTTATAATAAAGAGTATCCTAGGTATTTTTATAGTTTTATGCAAAATTAATTTTATTTGAAGTGAGTTCTTTTTTTGCTGAGATATTCTACCATGAAATCTCATCCTGTTTATTGGTATTTTGGTTAGAAAATATTAACATTAATTAAAAAATTGACATTGTTACAAATCTACAGTAAAGTTGAAAGAACTACAAAACAACTCCTACATCTCCTTAACTCAGTTATATTTTTTCTTTTTTTTTTTTTTTAGATCAGTTTATTTATTTTAGAAAATGTGAGCTCCAGTGGGGGAGAGACAGAGGAAGAGAATCTCAAGCTGATTCCCCTCTGAGTGTGGAGGCTTGGTCTCTGTCTCATGATCCCAGAGTCCTGATATCATGACCTGAGCTGAAACCAAGAGATGAACACTGAACTGACTGAGCCACCCAGGTGTCCCTTAACTCTTCTCCTAATTGTTAACATTTTGCTGCATTTTTCATGCTCCCCTCATGTGTATATGTGTGTATATAGTCTTTTTCTGATGTGAGAGTCATCATCCCTAAATACTCAAGTGTGTGCCTCCTCCCCAAACAAGCCCATTCTCTTTATTACCACTGTGCATTCCACCCACTCAGGAAATCAGCACTGATACAATATTGTTATTCATCTTATTGTCTTCCTCCGATTTCACCATTTGTCCCATCAAGATGTTTACCCTTGTGTGGCCTCGATGCAGTCTGGGATTGTGTATTGCTTTCAGCTGTCAGGTATTAATAGTCTCCTGCAATCTGGGACCCTTCTGCCATCTTTTCTCTGTCTCTCATATCCTTGAGAGGCTTAAAGAGTACAGGCGTTTGTTCTGTAGGATGGTCCTTACCATGGATCTAGCCAGTGTTGCCCATGACCAAACTCAGGCCATGCATTCTTAGTAGGATACCATAGAAATGATCTTACGTTCTTCTCAGTACATACAGTCAGGAATAAATCATACTGACCTGCCAAATCACTGTTGATAGTAGTTTTGATTATCTGATTAAGGTGGTGTCTGCTTAGTTTCTTATGTTTAAAACCGTTTCCCCTTTGTGTTTGATTAACATTTTGTGGGGAGATAGTCTTATATGATACCAAACCTCCCCTTATCAGGCTTGGCTTTCATTGATACTACTGGTTATATTAACTTACCATAACTATGACGTCATGGTTGCCAAATGGTGACTATCTATCTAGTTCAATCATCCTTTTCATATTTGTAGATTAGCATTTTTTGTGAGAAAGAATTTTTCCTTCTCTTCCATTTATGTGTTTATTTATATGTTTTGTTTATTTCAGCAAGATCTTATGGATTCCTATCTTATTCAATCGGGTGTAATTCTATACTCTATTTATTTTCTCAGATTGTCCTAGATTTGGCCTATGGTAGTTCTTCAAGCTCGTTTGTATCCTTTTGACAGATCCCTCTCACTCTGTGAGTACTTCTTACTTTCTGGCATATTCAGGATGTTCTAGGCTCATCATCTTGTACTTTTCCTCACCCAGCTGGTAATCAGCTTATTCTCCCTGGAGGATGATATTTCAAGGCCAGATCAGGATACTCAGTGTGCTTGCTGCCACTGGAATGTCATTGCTCTTTTTTTTTTTTTTAAGATTTTATTTATTTATTTTGTCAGACAGAGAGAGAGCGCAAGAGTGAGCACAGGCAGACAGAATGGCAGGCAGAGGCAGAGGGAGAAGCAGGCTCCCCGCCGAGCAAGGAGCCCGATGTGGGACTCGATCCCAGGACGCTGGGATCATGACCTGAGCCGAAGGCAGCCGCTTAACCAACTGAGCCACCCAGGCGTCCCTGGAATGTCATTGCTCTTAAGATGACTGGGTATCGGGTGCCTGGGTGGCTCAGTGGTTTAAGCCTCTGTCTTTGGCTCAGGTCATGATCTCAGGATCCTGGAATCAAGCCCCGCATCTGGCTCTCTGCTCAGCAGGAAGCCTGCTTCCCCTCCTCTCTCTCTCTGCCTGCCTCTCTGCCTACTTGTGATCTCTGTCTGTCAAATAAATAAATAAAATCTTTAAAAAAAAAAGATGACTGGATATCATTTCCTATTAGTTGACAGAGCTAGGGAAAAAAGCCCCAAATACATAATAAATATGTGTGTGTATGTGTTTGTATAATTACATACCTATATTCATGTATGTTTATTTAAGTGTTTATTTATTTAAATCCCATGATTTCTTACCAACATCCCCCATTCCATTTGAACACTTTTGGTTCTTCTCTGTCTTCTCTCTTTCCATGTTTGTATGTCTCTTCTTAGACACTGAGAAAGGGCTGCCATTATCTTTGATATATTTGCTCCTTTGCTCACTCAGTTAACATATTTGCTCAATAACCCACTTCCTAGTCTTATACTGCTTCTTTCACCACCTGCCTAATTCTGTTGATGCCCTCCTCTTCTTTGTCCTACTTTCTGTCTGCACATCACCATGATCTCAGTACAGCATTCATTTTTCCTTGTTGCCCTGCTTCCATGAGTCTCCATGATGCTCTTTTTGCCAAGCCTGGGAGGCGAGAAAGATGAGAAGGGAAATTTGGAAGTGAAGATATGAAACACAAGGTAGCTGGGTCATTTTAAATGAGACATAGTTCAAGAATTTCTTTCTCTCTCTTTCCTTATCCATCTCTGCTGAGAGTTTTGTGGAGGCATTTTGTGCTCCTGACCTTGTGATATTGAGTGATATTGAGAGTGATATTGAGATGATGGAGTGATATTGAGAATGTGGGAGATCCAACCATGGAAGTGGTGGGCGGGTGCCTTGGTTCAATTCCTGTTTGCTGGTATCTGTTTCATTCCTCTTACCAACATTTTCTAGAAGCCATAGCCCAGGTGATGGTCAGCAGGGTTTTTATTGTTTTAGTCTCTTTTCTGAATTTGGAAAATGCTATCCCAGGTATGGCTTAAAGTAATTAGCTTCGCTTTGCTCTGTTATATTAAATAAAACTTTTTAGTTTTCTTTCTGCATCAGTAGATCAAAGTTTGGCCACTTCTGGTACTTCTAAACCTGGAGGTCAGCACTTCATGATTTTAGCTTTACTTACTGCTTACCTTACTCTCTTTGATTTTCTCTGTGTTTATGTGTGTATTTATTTACTTATCTGGGTTTTATTTCTATGCATATAGTGAAGAGTGGGTACATCCTGAGTAAAATTTGAGCATCTCTTTTCCAATATACATCAGATTTATCACCTACCCACCCAGTGCTTAAAACCTTACACTGGCTCCCTATTATCTTAGAATAAATCCAAATTATTTATCAGGACTTAAGCCCCACATGATCTGGCACCGGCCTCTTTCCCCACCTCTTCTTTCATTACTGTCTCCCTTCATTCATTATGATCCAACCTCAGTGAGCACCTTTTTTGCCCTCAAATATGTCAACCTCACCCCCTCCCTATGGTTGTGTAATAACTCTCCCTCTGGCTACATTGCTACTCTCCCCTTTCCCCAAACCATGGCTAGTTTCTTCTCACCATTCAAGTGTCAATTCAAATGTCACTTTCTCAAGGAAGCTTTTTCTGTGTACTACCTCGTCGTTACTCGCATCAGCACTTTCATCACACCACCGTGTTTTATTTTCTTCATAGCACTTATCACTGTCAGAAAGAATTTTGCACAAGAATTTGTTTGCTTCTTAATTTTCTCAGTGTCAAGGGAGGGCAGGGCACTACTATTCTTACCACAGTCACTGGCATATTGTAGAATCTTAACTGCTTTTTTTTTTTTTTTAAAGATTTTATGTATTTATTTGACAGACAGAGATCACAAGTAGGCAGAGAGGCAGGCAGAGAGAGAGAGAGGAGGAAGCAGGCTCCCTGCCGAGCAGAGAGCCCAATGCGGGGCTCGATCCCAGAACCCTAGGATCATGACCTGAGCTGAAGGCAGAGGCTTTAACCCACTGAGCCACCCAGGCACCCCCTCTTAACTGCTTTTTGAATGAATGAATGAACTGTGCCTGCATTACTAAGAGGAAACCAGATGCATCTTTCTGGGCATTTAGGGAGTTGGTAGAGTTTAAATATAGGGAGCAATTCAGGGATATTCTAAAGCACACTCCAATTACCTTTTTTACAGGTTGATGCTAGCTCATACTTTCTCGTAAAAACTTTACCTTTCTCGTAAAAACTCCTACAATTGCATTCATTGTGATGATTCTTCTCCAAATTTTCTTGAAAATGACTTTTAATGTCATTGCTAAATCCTCTCTTGAACTTAGGTCAATTTACTTAGCTCTTGAAGAGATAGATCACTCAATTATAATGAGCTCCATATTTGAGTGGTGTTCAAAATTCCTGTTAATTGTTTTCCTTCAATCTTCATTTTAATATTTTTTCCTAGTCAGAGACAGTGAGAGAGGATGAAAGAGACAGAGAGGGAAGGAGGAAGGAGGGGAAGGGGGGAGGGGAAAGAGAAAGAGAGAAGGAAGAAAAGAGGAAGGGAGGAAGGGAGAGCCCAAGATTTCAGATACTACTTTTCTGATATGCTTAATTGTCATTCATTTAGACTAGAGACATAGATTGGTTTCTTGATGGGATGTTACTCTGTTTTGAGCTGATTCATTTCAGTAGTCCCCAGAAATGTGGCTTGTCCTCTATAAAAAAATCCTTTGATGTATAAGCATTAAATTAAAATTTAAATTGACTATATTGATTTTAGAATGTCACCAATTTGAAAATGGGAGTTCATGAAATTATGTGACCAGGCTCAAATGTTTAGCAAGAAACAAAATGACAAGTTCTTAAGTTGCTGGAGTTAGGCTCTCCATGTGACAAGGTACATACATCATGGGTTTGCGCCGTGGGGTAGGAGTGCTCCTATCCCACCCGGCCCATGTTCCCATGGCAAGCCATGTGCCTACATTTCCACTGGATGTAACAATAGGCGGCTGAGAGCAGCAGTGGCTTGTGCTGTTTTCTCCCTTACAACTGAAAGTGTTAAAGCAGATGTTGGTTTTTCAAGTTTTTCTAGGTATACTATGGGTCCCCCCCCTTGTTTAATTTTTCACTCAGATCTATCCTATTCAGTGTCTAGGAAATGTTTCTGTGGCTGTATGAAATTTGCTGGCATAATTATCACATAAAGCAGAATCAGGAATCTGGAGGAGTGATCTGAGGGTCCACCAGAAGCGGTTTGCTAATAAATCCACACAAGACGACTCCAACAAAATTTCACACAAAAATCAAATAGTTTTACAACAATTGGAGGAAAAGAATGGAGTCATGTCCTTCATAATAATGGTTTTCCATTGTTGAAACGTTGATAGATCATCTTTCCTCCATCCAAACTGAATCCTGTCTCCTCACCTGCAGTTTAAGCCCATTCGTTGCTATGCTAGCATTTGTGGAGAATAGCAGTTTGCCTCCCTTGTCTGTCTACTACCCATTGTATTATTTGAAGGCAATTGTATTTATTCACTTGCTGTCTTCTTTTTTGTTCTGAAATGTTTGTGGTTCCTACAGCCTCTTTTCCTAAGCCTAGTATCTCAACTTTTTATTCTGGATGGGAGTAGCATTACAAACAGATGTCTTAAAAACATAATTGAGCACAGCATTTGAGGAAAATAATTAACGCTTTAAATGAATAGAGATTTGTTATTTAGATATGCTAATTAAAGCAATTTTAAAGTGATGATTATTAAGCAAATAGTTATGTAGGCTTGGGTAGCAAATTTTCAACTGTTTTTGGATTCTTTTCTTTTGGGGATTGAAAATATCTAGTTTGAAGAAATCAACAAATAATGGTCATTTAAAATGGATCTATAGGTCTATCCAGTGATAACTGGGTCTAATTTGGGAATTTTAGACATGTGGAAATGTGGCTCATGCCAAGCTTAAATTATAATTGTCATTCTCCATTTGTTCTGCACAGTATAAGGCTAATGGTCCTTCATATTTTTGTCCATTTTCAGACCATCCTTGGACATCCTATGAAATGCTTAAGTAATATATCAAAAATACATTCTTTTATACCAAACGCATGACCTAAATGATGATACTTTGCTTGATAGCAGCTTCTGCCAACACTATTTTATTTATATGATCTAAAACAGTGATGCCATTGTGATCATGCAGCTTCATGAGTCCAATACATTTTTGTTACTACTTTTATATTCCTTTCAAATATGTGTTGGAATGCTACACTTGGAAATTGACCTAATATTTCCAGGTGATGAAGCACCCTTCATTCTTTCATTATCTGAATTGCTCTTGCCACCCAGTGTCAAAATGGGGGGAAAAAAAGCAGGCTGACATCCCATCATATTTTCCCATGGTGCATCCTCATTGAATTATTTCCAGGTGGACGCGACAGATGTTCATCAAGTCGCTCCCAGCTTCCACTGTTAATTGAACCATAATGAGAGTGACAGCAGGGAAGGACAGATTACAAGAGTAGAGCTACAATTTGAACTCTGCATTCTTATGACCTTCCTGAAAACTTGGGTTGGGCTGGCTGTCCCTGTTAACAGGTTACTAAACCAGGAGTTCTAACTAGGAATCATGGCTTTAGAGTAGTCACTTAATCTAATCCAACTGTACTTTCATCATTTTTTCATTATCCTTTTCAAAAGGAAAACAAAATATGGAGTTTTAAAGTGTCTGAAATGAAGCCTTCACAAGTTTGTGAATAATTTTTTTAAGGAGAGAAGCATTATGCATGTACCTGTTTTAAAAGTCATTTTAATTAGAAATTAAAAGTTCTCCACTCAAATACTTGGATTTGGTGCAGAAGATGTTGCAGAGTTGGTCAAACTTAAGAAACGCTCTGTTGATGTGCTAATACATGCTGACTGTAGCAATCAATAGTTGGAGAAGACACTACATTGCGAACAGAATTTACAGAGTTCAAAGACAAGGGTGAGTGGCAGTCACAAATAGGATGAGAGAATGAGAGGAAAAAAGATTGGTTCGAGAGCTGGTATGACTATGAATACCCTGGTTGTGGGTGGCATCCAAGGGAGAAGACTGAATGGTCAGCATCTGCTGCGATAGGATGTTTTTAAGGTCCATTAGAAAGGGCCTTCCTGCAAGCTCTTTGATGTTTTTCTTATGAGGAGTTGGATGATCCAAAAGAGAAGCCCAGACTCAAAGTGTGAGGAGACAAGGAAAGGAAAAATTCAGATGCATTAGTTTGACAGCAGGGATTAATAACCACTTCTCCTATTGTTCGTCAGTAGATGAAGAGAACAGCTAGAGAAACCAGATCATTCAAGGAATTGGAAGAGTTAAGTGTGGAGGCCAGTTCAATAAGAGAGTGGATTGGAAAAGATGATTCATGGTTTATTTGAGGAGTGGAGGGCAGTATCTTGGGAGGCCAGAAGAATGAAAAAAGGGTGAACTCAGAAGACATGGAGATGTGAATAGAAAGAGCACATTATTGTTGATGGTGGATTTGGTATAGTCCTTGTCCTCAGTCACATTACCTTGGTGGCCAAAAACAACCTCACACCATTTATAGCTGATGTCTTCTGAATATCACCAGCTCGGGACTCTCTCCTTAACTGTCACTTGTGGATTTAATTTCCTTTGTGTCATCTTTACTTGGATATATAATAAGCATTTCAATCTTAACATCTGAAACTGAGCTCTGAGAGCTCTCCTAACTTTACATCTGCTCCCCTTGCTCTACACCCTGTCAGTTGCGATTAATTTTTTCAGTTGCTTATATCCAAAATCTTGATTCTTCTCTTTTACTCACATCTAATCTATTAGCAAATATTGTTGGCACTTCCTTCAAAATATTGCTAGAATTTGACCAATTCTTACCATTGTCACTCATAACTGCCTCACATCTAGTCTTCCTGTTTCTGTATTTTCCCCTCCTGCAGCCTGTTTTCAATACAGCAGCTAGAGAGATGCTGCTAAAAGGTAAGTCACATCATATCACTCTTCTGCTCAAAGCACTCCAGTGGCTCTCCATCTCATTCATAGTAAATGTCAAATTTTAAAGCCCTATGTTCTGTTTCTGTTTTTCCTCTTGCTAACTTTACTGCAACTTCACAGGCCTCCACGCCTTAGGACTTGGGCACTTACTGTTCCTCATATCTGGAACACTGTTTCCCAGATAGTTGTATAGTTTACGCTTATCTGCTTAAAGTTTATTTTGTTTACTGCTGTATTTGTAGCATCAAAAATAATATGTGGCACACAGTAGGCACTCACTAAATGTGTATTGGTGAAATTAATTTATTTTGAATTAAGATACATGCCCAAAGGCTAGTTATTTGGATAGTTTGGGAGGGACTTGCCAAAGAAGTGAGATGGACCTATTTTGCCATATGTAGGAGAGAAGACTTGGCATAGAAATGCTTTATGTCAGGAAGAAGTCTAATTTTAGGACCTTACTATTTTGTGATTCACATTCTATAATAGCTTCTTCCACTGATTTCTTATCCTCTTAAGTTGGTTTCTCTTTGAATTGCCTTTCGATTTTTATTTAATTCATATTTGTTGAGCACTTGCCATGTGCTAGATCCTATAATACTGTGTACTCAAGAAATTTTATCTAAGACAATCCCACAATAACCCTGTGCTTTGTGTATCATTATTCTCATTTTGCAGGGGCAGGCAGAAGTAGAGATTAAAGGATGAAGGGACTTGACCAGAGTCACAGAGTAAGCCAGTAACAGAATGAAGACTTTAACTTGGTTCTTCTAGTTTTGAGTCAGGTGAATGCCACTTTTCAGTCTCGTAATCTATCTGCAGAATCATATGAGTCATTATCATTTACCATCCTTATTACCTTCTCCCTTTCCTAGAGATCTAGAGAAATAGAGAGAACCTAAGTGTGTTAGTCATTTATTGCTGTAACTAACATAATATTCCAAAATTTAACAGCCTAAAATAACAATAAACATTTATTATCTCATACAGTCTCTGTAGGTCAGGAAACTGGTGTTGGTTCTTTCATGAGGTTGCAGTTAAGAAATAAGCTGTGGCTGCAGTCATCTGAAGGCCTGACTGGGGCTGGAGGATGTGCTTGCATGGGGACTCACACGCATGCCTTCCAAATTAGTGCAGCTTTTTGGCAGGGGGCTGTACTTCCTTGCCATGCAGACTTGCAGTAGGATTGCTGGAGTGTCCTGGTGTGTCCTGATGACATGGTATCTTGTATTGCTCAGATAAATGATTAAGAGAGCATTCAAGCAAAGTTTGCTCTGTCTTTTATGACCAAGCCTAGGAAGTAACCCACTGTCTCTTTCATAATTTCTTATTCAGTGTGGAAAGGGACTATATAAGGTGTGAACACCAGGAGGTGAGAATCATCAGAGGCCATCTTCGAGGCTGGCTCCCACTCTTCTTCCTTTTCTCCCCATGATTCTCATCTTTCTCACATGCAAACTGCATTTGCCCTTTCTCAGGCACCCCAGAGTTTCTTAACATAAGCTCAGTGTCCAGAATCCCATCATCTAATCAGGTCCAGGTATCCTTATAATTATTCCACAAATTTTGCTGGTTTTGTTCCCCTCTTAGTGGTCAGATCATTTTTTTTTCTCAGCTGTGCTGGACACTTAACATTTAATAAGCATTGATTAAATGTCTCTCTGTGCCAGGCACTGTGCTAGGAATGTAAAAACTAATAAGGCAAAATATTTATCATTGTGGAGTTCACAGTCTAACAGATGAAAGAAATGTATAATTGATTATTATACAACATACTTTAGGGTTATAAATTTCGGTAGTGAGTAACTCTACCCAGATGAGTTGGAGAAGATTCTGCAGATAATGTGCCATTTGTGCTAGCCCTTGAGTGTTGCAGACAAGTTCATAAAACTGTCAAGAAGAAAAGAGCATTTTGCCTAGAAGAGATAGCATGGGTAAAAATGGCTTCTTCTTCCTCCTGAGTACAAGCAAACTGAAGGGCGCAGCCCTTGCCTCCTGTTCTTTCAGTACTGCATTCTCTCATTTGGAGAGCTTGCCCAATTTTCTACTTTTGTGGACTTCACTACCAACTTAATGGACATGATTTTACAAATTGTATCTCTAATTTTGACCCCCTCAGTTCCATTTCTCTCTCTAAAAGACATCGTTACTTGAATATTACATTATTACATCAAACTTCTGACAGAGAAAAACAATCATCATCACTTTCCTTAACCGACTCCTTCCAACTTTTTTTGTGAGCTTGAGACCTCATTTTTAGCTATGACTGTCTTCTCTTTTCCTCCACTTTGCACTTATTGTTATATCTCTTGTGGCCCTTCCATTTTTCCATTTCTACAATGGTCACTCTACCTATAGCATGTGTCTACACGTAAATTACGGCTCTAGTCTTCTACTTCAACCTTATCTTCCTTAATCTGCCCTGTTTGCTGCTGTCAATAATATAGTAAGTTATATCTGCTGTCATATTTTCACATTTCATATTTGCTCTGTGGTTCCAGTGTGTTCCTAAAGCTTTATCCCACATTTCAGCACTTTACTTCATGTCATTTCTTCCTTATAATTCCATTTGTTGCCCTATGTTCTGATCTTGTGTAAAATCTGTATATCTTTCAAAGTCTCTTGAAGTCATCCTAGGAACTTGTAGAATGTTCGTGGTCTGCAGTGGGAAATTGGCACTTGCATAAGCTGCTTTGTTCATGAATTAAATCTATTGCTTATTATATGTCCAGTAGTTACAGTTAATTGGCAAGCTCTGAAAAAGTCAGGCCAAGCACAGTCTTTCTTGATTTTACCTGAGCCTAGCATTGTACTTTTTCTCTGCATTCTGATATTCATTAAATAGTTGGTGGTGGCAGTATTTGTTAGGAAATATCGTGTTAGAGTAGGAGCAGAATTATAGGATTCCACTGACGTGTTGCTGTGGCATAATATCATGGAGTTAGGTATATGTTGGTTTTAACAGCATTCAAGGGACCACCCAGATTCTTTTGCACTAAAAATTCATATAATGTTAAAAGAAATCAGCTGGCAATTGGCTGGGGCAGTGACTATCACTGTGACAGAATTTGGCCTCAGTTTCTGAGTAGAGAACAAAGTAAAGCAGAGGATGTTGGGAAAAGATTTCACAATGAATTTTTATTGGCATTGGACTCTAAGTAAAGGATCTCATGGCTGGTACAATTGTAAGAAGTAGGAGGAAAACAGAAAGAGGAAACATCTCCATCTCTCATTATCAAACACAGGACCAGCTTCAACAGAAATAAATCAAACTGAGATTACCTTCTTGAAAGAGGCAAATTGTTCACATTTATTTTACTTTTCATGATAAAAGATATAAAAGTTATCCTGCAACCAGGTTTAATTATTCATGCAGTACCATGAAACCCAAGGGTCTGCTTCCTCTCTTGCTCCAGGCATTTCCATTAAAAGTTGATGGTAATTCTGTGTTTAGATGAGTTTTGCAGAGCACAAAGGAGTGGGGAAGCCAGTCCCACTTTGCTACTTGGAGAAGAATGGCTACATGGGGAAACAGCACTATTTTTAAATTAGTCTAAAACATTGAAGTTTTGAGGAAACTTTAAAGTTACTTTTGCAGGAGATTATTTTCCTTCCTAGGAAAAACCTTATTTCACTGACAGATTGCCAAAGTCCACATAGTACACTGAAATGGCCTTGCTGAGTTGGCTTCTTCTAGCAGGCAGCAGGTGCTTATGAAGTACTCAATATGAGTTGCAAGTTATACCATATTTGGTGTTGGGTATATACACTGTGTTCTCTGGATTTTCTTAAAAAAAAAATGAAGCATTATCCTTAAATGGGGAAAAGACAATATTAGAAGAGAAAACTATATAGACTGATATCTCTAACAAATAGAGACACAAAAGTTCTCAGTAAAATACTAGCAAACCAAATTCAGCATCACACTGAAAGGATCATTCATCATGATCAAATGGGATTTATCCCTGGGATACAAGGATGGTTCAATATTGTAAATCAGTCAATGTGATACAACACATTAGTAGAATGAAAAAAAAGAATCATATGATCATCTCAGTAGATACAGCAAAAACATTCGACAAAAATTTAACATCCATTCATGATAAAAACTATAACCAAACTAGGCACAGAAAGAACATATCTCAACATAATAAAGGCCATATATACCAAGCCACAGCTAATATCATACTCATTGTTGACAGGTTGAAAGCTTTTTCTGTAAGATCAGGAAAGTCCAGGGTGCTCACTTTTTCCACTTCTGTTCAATATAGTACTAGAAGTCCTAGCTATAGCAATCAGTCAAGAAAAAAAAAGTACCAGAATTGTAAAGGGAAAAGTAAAGTTGTTTCTATTTAGAGATGACATAATTTTATGTTTAGAAAATCCTAAAGACTCAACCAAAAAAAGCTGTTAGGTCTGTCAGTGAATTCAATAAATTTGCAAGATACAAACTGAACATACAAAAATCAGTAGCATGTCTATATGCTAACAACAAATTTTGTAAAAAAGAAGTAAGGAAATTCCATTTATAATAGCATGAAAACAATACAATATTTAGAAATATATTTAACCAAGAAGGTGAAGTATCTGTACTCTGAAAGCAATAAGATGTGAATGGAAGAAATTGAAGAAGACACAAATAAATGGAAAGGTATCCTGTGTTTGTGCACTGGAAGGATTAATATTGTTAAAATGCCAAAAGCCATCTATAGATTAAGTGCAATCTTTATCAAGATTACAGTGGCATTTTTTTCAAAACTAAAAAGAAACATTCCCTAAAATGTATGTCAAACCACAAAAGACCCCTAACAGCCAAGGAAATTCTAAGAAAGAACAAAGTAAAATCACTTCCTGATTTTAAGCTGTCCAATAAAGCTGCAGTTATCAAAACATAAGGTACTGGTATAGAAACAGACAAAGACTGGGGCACCTGGGTGGCTCAGTGGATTAAGCCTCTGCCTTCCACTCAAGTCATGATCTCAGGGTCCTGGGATCAAGCCTCGAATGGGGCTCTCTGCTCAGCGGGGAGCCTGCTTCCCCCTCTCTCTCTGCCTGCCTCTTTGCCTACTTGTGATCTCTCTCTCTGTCAAATAAATAAATAAAATCTTAGAAACAAAGACCAATGAAACAGAATTAAGAGCCCAGAAATAAGCCCAAGAATATATGGTCAACAAATATGTGACAAAGGAACCAAGAATAGTGAATAAAGAGAAGACATTCTCTTCAATAAATGATGCTCAGAGAATTGGATATTCTTGTATAAAAGATGAACCTTGACCCATATCTTACACCACTAACAAAATAAAAAATCTAAATGAATTAAAGACTTAAATATGAGACCCAAAATCATGAAACTCCTAGAAGAAAACATAGGAATAAAGCTCCTTGACATGCTCCTTGGCAATGATTTTTTGGATATGACACCCAAAGTATAAACAACACAATAAAAAATAAATGAGTGGGACTACATCAAATTAAAGTCTCCAGTACAGCAAAAGAAATCATCAATAAAGTGAAAGGACAATCTATGGATTTGGAAAACATATTTATTAATCTAGATATCTGACACTGGATTAATGTGCAAAATATATTAAAAACTTATACAACTCAGTAGTGAAAAAACAATGCATTTAAAGATGGGCAAAAGACTTGAGAAGACATTTCTCCTAAGAAAATGTATGAAAGGTCAACAGGTAAATGAAAAGATGTTCAATATCACTAGTCATTAGGGAAATGCAAGTTGAAACCACAATGGAATGTCACCTTATGCCTGTTATAATGGCTGACATCAAAAAGACAAGATAACAAATGCTGGTGTGGATGTGGAGAAAAGGGAACCCTTGTGCACAGTTGGTGGAAAGGTAAATTGTTACAGCCTATATGGAAAATGGTATAGAAGATTCTCAAGAAATTGAAAATAGAACTACCATATGCTCCAGCAATCCCATTTCTGAGAATATATCCAAAGAAAATGAAAACACTAACTTGAAGGGATATCTGCACCTCCTGTATTCCTAGTATTATTATTTACAATAGCCAAGATGTGAAAACAACTTAAGGGTCCAGAGATGGATGAATGGACAATGAAGTTGTGGTATATATTTATACAATGGAATATTATTTAACCATAAAAACACAAGGAAATCCTGCTATTTGTGACAACACAGATGGACACTGAAGGCATTATGAAGTAAGTCAGGTATAGAAAGACAAGTAATATATGGTCTTATAGGTGGAATCTTAAAAAAGAAAAAACCAAGCTCATAGAAAAATAAGTGAATCTTATGGTTACCAGAGATAGAGAATAGAGGGAGGAGTAACTGGAAGAATGTAATCAAAAGGTACAAACATCTGGGCGCCTGGATGGCTCAGTCGTTAAGTGTCTGCCTTTGGCTGAGGTCATGATCCCAGAGTCCTGGGATCAAGGCCCGCATGGGGCTCCCTGCTCAACACGGAGCCTGTTTCTCCCTTTCGCCCTGCTGCTTTGCCTACTTGTGATCTCTCTCTCTCTTTCTCTCTCTCTCTCTGTCAAATAAATAAATAAATAAATCTTAAAAAAGGGTACAAACTTCTAGTAATGAGATAAATATTAGGGATGTAATATACAGTATAGTGACTATAGCTAACACTGCTGTGTGATACATAGGATCCTATGAGTCCTCATTGCAGAGAGACCTCCCTCTGCCCTTCTTTTCTTTTTAATGTATCTATATGAGAAGGTGGATATTAGCTGAATCTATTGTGGTAATCATTTCACAATATATGTGAATCAAACCATCATGCTATATGCTTTAAACTTACATAGTGAGGTATATTAATTTATTAATAAAACAGGAACAAATCTGTAAAATAAAGGTATTTTGAATTACACAGCCTAATTTAATGTTTTTAAAGCTTGGATAAATGAGAGGACAAGAATGGAAAAAAATCTCTCATGTTTATACCACTTAAATGCGGCTGACATTCTTAGTATGTTTTTTCCAAAAAAACTAATGCTTAGATTTTTCTTACATAATTTTAGTCAAATATAATATAATATTGAGGCTTTTTTTTCAGTTTATCATATACACATTTTTATGCTTTTTGTAACTGTGTAATATGGCCCCATGGTACTCCATTGAGAAGATATAATGAAGTTAATTAATCATTTCCCTATAGTCGACATTTAGGTTACTGTCTTTCTAATTAACATTACCATGCTTCTAATTAACATTAATAATAGACCCTGATATGAATGCTTCTCTGCAGTTTATTTTTTTTTTCTTCTACTTAGAATTGCTTCTGGGGCATTTCTTGTCCCATCCAAAGCTCCTTCACCTGACCAGATACTGTGACTCGGGCTACTAATAGCTCACAGCCTTACCTTCTCCATAGAGTTGTCTTTCACTTTGTAGAGGTATGTCTGGAGGAAAGCGTAATTTTAGTGAAGGATGTGGAAACCATGAAGTGTGAATAATGGGAAATGCAATAAACATGTTGAACCTAAAAAGAGGAAATTTGGAATTTTGTCGTGTGGCAAACAGATGAGATACACTTTTGCTATGCAAAGGGAAGAGTTAAGGTCAAAGACTTTAGATAAGAAAGATCAAATATTCCAGATTAAGGTGCATGTCCTAATAATTGACATTATCCCAAAATGGGATGGGCTGCTT
The DNA here is from genome assembly GCA_003697995.1 of Taxidea taxus jeffersonii. Classification (NCBI taxonomy): domain Eukaryota; kingdom Metazoa; phylum Chordata; class Mammalia; order Carnivora; family Mustelidae; genus Taxidea; species Taxidea taxus. The sequence continues at coordinate 113,791 of ML109593.1, forward strand.
TGTGTAGTACTGAGTTAGTTCTCTGTCATTGTAAGTAATTCCATTATTACTAAGAGTGTTAGGGAAACTGAAAAACAGAAAACAAGAAACAAAACACTATTAGGGAAGCGGAGTCATAGAGATCTATTCTAACATTCTTTTAATTCCTTGATCCTCTAAGTGTTTGTGTTAATGCTTTCAATAACCTCTTTTATGTTTCAATATTTACTTCAGCATTTATTTCTTCTTGTGCTTGTAAGCTAAGAAGTTGCAAGAAGGGTTGCTCCAGAGCAAGAGGAAGAGCAGGTTTCAAATAACAATGGCCTGTGTTAGAAACTGTGAAGGAAATATAGCATTGTCATTTAAGAATTGATACCAATTTTTTTCAAGCTTTTGTTCTCACAGACATCTGTTCCTCATCTTAAGAGTTCTGCGCATCATTCCTCTCCCCCAGCTGACAGAGGCCATGTCTATGTTGCTGTTAATATCGAGTGTTCTGATACAGCAAATATCAGATGTGTAGGGAGTTAGATTTTGAATTTTAATTAAAAAATTACTATACGAAGACATTTTTAAAGACTAAGATTCTTTGAAGGCTCTCTGAGATTCACTGTTAACTCTGTTAAAATGAGTGATGATTTCTAGAAATTAGTTAGTTCAGCTATTAGTTCAAGACTATTAGTCCAGAGGACATGAGTCATTTAATTTTCTTTAAGAACTATATCTAATCATTATATACATATGTTGTATACATATGGAAATATATATATGTGTATATTATATGTATATGCAAATGTTAGTCTCATTTATGTGGTATAAGCATTAGAGATTTTTCTATTCTTGTCCTCTCATTTATCCAAGCTTTAAAAACAATAATTATATATACAGTTCAAGACTATTAGTCCAGGGGACATGAGTCATTTAATTTTCTTTAAGAACTTCATCTAATCATTAATTAATATTTACTTGTTTTATTAAATCATCCATTTGGCATTTCATTTTCTGTGCACTGTTACACCCAGAAAAGTTTTCCTCCTTGGGTTCTTAGAGTCCCTCCAACATTGTAACTGTTGGTCCTCATTTCAACTTGTAATTGGCAACAGTCTGGAAAGTGTATTAGAAAAGGGGTAACATTAATAGGGTGAATAACAAATGTTAGGTATCTAAAGAAGTCTTTGCCAGTGGAATTCTTCAATGTTTTAAGGGGGCAGGTTGGAATCAACTTTTTTTTTCCTGAGGGAGAGAGAGAGTTGTGTCAGCGGGGCAGGCAGGAGCAGAAAGAGAGGGATAGAAAGAATATCAAGCAGGTTCCACACCCAGTGCTGAGCCTGATGCAGGGGCTTGATCGCACGGTCCTGAGAAGATTACCTTAGCTGAAACCAACAGTCAGTTTAACCGACTGAGCCACCCAGGTGCCTCTAGAATCAGTTTTTTTTTTGTGCTTGAGGTTGCTGAGGTTACTGGCTTTCCTAGTCCTATTCTTTTTGTTCATTATAATTTTATTAGTTTAGAATATACCTGCTGTACCTATTCACTTCATTCATCCCTCACTTATTCAATACTTACAATGAGCATACCGGGTCTAGTTGTTAGGCTACAAGCTACAAGCTAGGAATACAAAATGAACAAAATATGGCTTCTGACTTCAAGGAAAAACCTTTTGGTCAGACACTGCAGAGGCCCCAGTATTATGCATGTCTTTAACAACCTCGTATCCTAAGTAGATCTTTGAATGCAAGCCAAGAATAAAGTACAGACATGTGACATTGAACACTCATCTTAGCCATCTACTTGGTTGTCCCGCATGGACCATTGGTAACATTCACTGGACACTTTGGTGGTCACTGTTGGCTCTTTCACCTTCTTCTGAAGTCCATGATCTCCATGCAGTGTGGAGCTACTTCAGGCGTGGTTCACCAAGGACACCACGCAAGCAGAGAAATGGTTTTTCATTCCCATATTGCACCACTGGACCTTTCCCCTTCTCCATGCCCACAGTTTTCTGCCCTCAAAACTGAGAATTGAGGGTTTAAACATACTTCCCAGAGTGAAATGGTTTCAAAGAATATATTATATAGTAAATAGTTTTAATGAACTGTGGGTAACAGTAGTATCATTTCACAGAAGAGATCTATCCTATTGCTGTTTAATTAAAATCTTTCTGCTGATGGAAAGTTCTCTCTCTAGTGTTTTCTTTAATGCATTCATGATGCATCTGTCTGAGCTCCCTTACTAGAGATATCTTTCATTATAATCCACTTATTTAAGTTTGTAATTAAACTTCTAAGTGTAAAATTTCCAGTGGCAAGTTGCCAGGGTACCCAATGAACTTGTATTCTTTCTCTGAGAGAAATTTCTCTTTGAAAGTCTTGCTTTTGTGTTTTGATCATTTTTATCATTTTGAAAGTATTTGTGTATGTGTGTGTGTGTGTATGTCTATACATAAGTATATGCACATTAATAGTGTAATATAGTACATGAAGATGGAGAATGCCTTTCTATTCAGTATTGTCAATTTCTGCCTGTTTCTATGAAATTGAAGGTACATAGTATTGATAAATAAATGTATTGCATTTTTTAAGGTAGGAAATGGTAAAATGAAATGTATTTTGAGGCGGCTGCCTTCAGGCTTTGTTGATATATTTAAAACATCTAGAGAATAAAATTAAAAAGAAAAGCCCTTAGAACTACTAGTAGAAAGAATGTAATCTGTTTTCCATTGGATGAGCATGTTCTTACAACTTTCTTTGTGGCTTATACAATAAAAGAAGAATCTAAAAACACATTTTGCATTTTAACTTAATTTGGAATGTTCTCTTTCAGGTATTACTGCATTCTTTTGGGAAGTAAGAGATGAGAAAGGATGAGAGTAAATTCTATCAAATCTTCTGAATCAAATGTATAACATTAATGGTCAATGCCTAACCATAATAAATGAAAACTTATAAAAGATAATGGGAGCGATTGCTAGAAAACTTTACAGTCTTATAAACATGTTAGTATTTTTATGTCAACTGTGGTCACATTTTTCAATAAGTTTCTTTGCAACAGTAGATACATAATTAATGAAGAGAACACAAAGCTCTATTTACAGTTTAACTGGATAATTCTCCTGACATTAAATATTTAGAATCCTTCGTTGCAGAAAATATTAATGAGTAATTAAGTATTTTTTAATTTCAAAGGTCAATAGTATTTGAGAAGAGGATGTTATCTTGTTCACACAGTCTAGTTATACTGAATTCTTATAAAGCTCTTCAGAGTAATTGTTAAATATAACCTTACAACACACAAAAATCACTCTCTCTCTCCATTCATATATATAAAATGTACTAAAATATAGTTACTTATTTACAAAATTTGGTAAGAAGAGATGATCAGATTTTTTTCCTGTACCTTTAAGCATAATGGACTATAGACTAACACAGTTAGGTGCCTGTTTTATTTCTTAAAGTATCTACAGAACTGATTGTACTAACTTTATTACTTTCTAGAATGTAATGCTTTCCAATTGAATGCATTTTCTTTTTGTAATTAATCTAAGCTCCTCCAAAAAAGTTATATAGATTTTATTTTTTCTTTAATGACTACCTTATGTTTTTTTCATATTGTTTCCATTAAACTTTCATTTTTTCCTACTTTATATGAAAAAAAGAGTCTTTACCTGAGGACTTAAACATAGACAGTATAGAGCTTTTTCTAGTATCCTGATTTTTTTGAGTGTGTGGAATAAGATGTTTGTAATTTATTTATGAAGTGAGAGGAATTTTTCAGCCATTTTCCTTAATCAATACGATTTTCAGGATTTTACAATTACTAAATTACTGGGCACAGAAGAAAGAATTCAAAAACTCAAACCAAGAGAAATTCATAACATACAGTTTCCTATTTGCCTGTTGAAAATCTGATGAATGTTATTTTAGAAACAGCCTGTTGTTCTAAATTTAAATAATTTCCACTTGTCTGTAAACTAAATAAGCTATAGTAGCCATTAAAATTAAATGAACAACTATACATTATAATAAAAGATTTCCTTTTTTGCTTTAAATGCAAGGGTTAGGATCCTGACAACATCCTTTATGGAAGCAGAGCAGCATTCAGTAGTGATGGTAGTTGGTGAATAATAATGCAAGGTAGGTACTATGATTACAAGTAGGAAACTATACATTAAAAAAAAAAGATTTATTTTTTTGTGAGAGAGAGATTGAGAGTGTGTGGGAGTAGATGGAGGGGCAGAAAGAGAGGAAGAGAGAGAAGCAGAGCCCCTGCTGAGTAGAGAGCCTGATGTGGGGCTGGATCCCAGAACCCTGGGATCATGACCTGAGCCCAAGGCAGAGTCACCCAGGCGCCCCAAATGAGAGAAATCTTTTTTTGTTTTTTAAAGATTTTATTTATTCATTTGACATACAGAGATCACAAGTAAGCAGGGAGGCAGGCAGAGAGAGAGGAGGAAGCAGGTTCCCTGCTGAGCAGAGAGCCCGATGTGGGGCTCCATCCCAGGACCCTGAGATCATGACCTGAGCCCAAGGCAGAGGCTTAACCCATTGAGTCACCCAGGTGCCCCAAATGAGAGAAATCCTTTTTTTTTTTTTTCAAGATTTTATTTATTCATTTAATAGACAGAGAGGCAGGCAGAGAGAGTAAGCAGAGAGGCAGGCAGAGAGAGGAGGGGAAGAAGGCTCCCTGCTGAGCAGAGAGCCTGATGTAGGGCTTGATCCCAGGATCCTGAGATCATGACCTGAGCCAAAGGCAGAGACTTAATCCAGTGAGCCACCCAGGCCTCCCAACTATACACTTTTTAAAAAAAGATTTATTTATTTTTGAGAGACAGATTGAGAGTGTGTGTGAGTAGAGGGAGGGGCAGAAAGAGAGGAAGAGAGAGAAGCAGACTCCCGGCTGAGCACAGAGCCCATGTGGGGCTCAATTCCAGGACCCTGAGATCATGACCTGAGCTGAAATCAAGAGCTGGACGCTTAACCCACTGAACCACCCAGATGCCCCAGGAAACTATACATTTTTCAAAACCATTCCTTTTAGATAAATTTTGTTTTTGTTGGTTTCGTTATTTTATTCCCTTCCCTTAGGAGGCATAAAACTTTGTTTGGGAGCCATTTGCACTTTAAAAAAAGTAAGTGATGATTTTTCACCTAAAAACATGGAAATATGATTCTTTTAAAATGAGAGTCAGCACCTGCATTTACTTATTTTTAAATATGTATTTGTTTAAGTAATCTCTACACCCAGTGTGGGGCTTGAACTCAGGACCCTGAGATCAAGAATTGCATGCTTCTCTGATGGAGAAGGTACCCTGAGAGTTAGCACTTTTAGTTGTCTCTTAAATTTGCAGCAGATAGTTCTGTATACTGGATAAGACCCTATTACCTGTGTATTTAGACATGCTATATATGTTCCAAATGTTGGGATTTTAGAAATATTTTGTTATATTTCAAAGTAATCTAATTTTTCAGGTAGATAGGCATTTCTAGCTGTCTTTTTGCCCTTATATACTAAAGGCCCTTTATCAAAGTTATTGTCCACCATCAAGAAAACTTAACTAGAAAAAAATTTATAAATGTAGGTTCAATAATTCATTCATTCTTTCATTCATTCACTTATTTATGGAACGTCTACTATTTAATATTTATTGAACATCTACTGTTTCCCAGACGATAAACAAGGCACTGGACATATAATAGTGAACAAGATAAAGTATGCAGATGGTTCTAGAAGAGATGACAATAAAAAAATAAATAAAACCAACATGTATTAGATTGTCAAGTATTGATCCTTTCTAAGTGTTATAAACAAAGAACAAACAAATGTCAGGATAGATTGATTGCAACTGTGCTGAACAGATGGTGGTCTGGGAAGGCCTTTGAGAATGGTGAAGTCAGGAAGCAAGCCATGTGGATACCTAAAGAACAGTGGTGTAAGGACTTTGAGAAGGTGCATTCTTGAGGAACAAGAAAGAGGCCAGCATGTCTGGGCCAGAATGGAGACTAGTAAGAAGGGGAGGAAGCAAAAATCCAACCAGCAGAATCTTTAGAGTTTGTTCCGTGATAGGAAGCCATGAGAGGATTTTAAGGAGGGCAGTGTATTTTTCTTTCCTAAGTATTATCCTGGATTTTCTATGGAGAATGCATAGAAGGCAGTCAAGTGTGAAAGCAGGAAAACCAGTTGGGAGACTGATACAGTAGCCCAGGTGAGAAATGATGGTGGCTGGCACTAAGAAGGTAGTGGCAAAGATGGGAGATGGCCTGATACCGTGAAGGTGTTACCGACTAGGTTTGCTGATGGATGGATTTTCAGATAGGAGAAAGGAAGGATTTCAGGATGACTCCTGGGCTTTTTGTCTGATGTGAGGTGTGATGCCATTATAGATAGGGACACCAAGGGGAGAACTGGGCTGCAGGCTCCATGGGGAAATCCTAAGCTTTGTTATGTGCGCTATGCATGAGTTGCCCATCAGACAGCCCTGTGAAGATGTTCAGCAGTAAACTGGATGCATGAGTTTAGGGCACAAATCAGGACTGGAGATATGGGGATGAATATGGGGAAATGGGAACATGAAGAATGACATTTAGTGCTGGGGGACTAAGTAAGATGACTTGGGAAACAAGGAAAAAAAGGAGCTGAGGACAGAGTGAATGATAAGTCAATGTGGAGGTCAAAATGAGAGGAAATGCTAGAAAACTAGGCTGAGAAGTGGCCAGTGAGAAGTAAAAATGTTCTGTGTCCCTGCCCCAAGGGGAAAAAAAGTAAATAAGAAAGAGGAATTGGAAGATTTGCACAACAACCAGGAATACAAGGGGTAACAAGGATCTGATTCCATGAGGTAATAGATGGTTTTCTGTGAGGTGATTGATGACAAGGTAGTTCTCAAATTATAAAATGTGTCCATAAAAAATGTGTCCATATATGTGTCCATATAAAATGTGACCACCAGAACTAGGGAGGGCCTGGCAGCAGCATGGGGGATAGCTGCATAAATATGTTCTTAAATGAGACTATGTATTAGTGGATTTGTTCTCACTTGGGGAACCTGGGCAGCTTACCAGAGTAATCACTAACCTTCTCCTTTATTTATAGTTTATCACATGTGAAGCACCCTTTCTCTACTATAATGACTCTAATGAAAAATGACAGCAGTGACTTACTGGAAGTGGTCAGTCTAGGAGATAAACCAAGCTTACCTGTTTAGAAAGAGATATCTTCGTTCAGGTTTACAGGGAGTTTCAGTGCATTGCTTGAGTCATGCAAGACATGTGTTTCCATCTGTAGAGGTCATAGACAGAGGCACTCATTCAAATAGGTCTGTCTTTCAGTAGACCTACTGCATGTTGGGACATGGAGTGTCCTCTAACTGTAGGAGTTACAGTTGCTTTCAGCTCATGTAGCAGAGAATGCACAAAACAGTGGACTTATTTCCCTAACAAAGTAGAAAATTCAGAGACTGACCATCTAGGACAGTTGCTGTATGTATGGCATCTGAGTCTCAGGCTTCTTCTCTATCCCCAACTCCATCATTTATAGTGGGCAGCATTCATCGTCATAGGCTTAACATGGCTCTGGTCCCTCCAGGCGTCATGTCTGTGTTCCAGGAAAGGATAATGGAAAAGGAGCCAGTGGCAAAGAACCACACTTTCACATTTTCTCCTTTGGAGTTTTATATTTTTATTGGAGAATAAAACTCCATTTGACACCCAAACCACGTCTATATCATATCTGTATCTATATCTATCACAGCTACCAAGATGTAATTTTGAAGGTTTTGGCAAATCTGTTTCAAGTCTTCTTTCTGTCATGTCCTGGGGCAAAAGTTTGTTCAGAGATACGTACAGTATTTGTGTGGACTTTGTGCAGGACTTTCTGTGGCCTCATTACATGATGCCAGCCTACTGCAGTTATTAATATAGAAAACCAAAGATCACAGGATTGTATATTCTTCTGTATGCTTGCAGATACCTCATGTTTATATTGACGTAATTTAGGTTTCTGCAGAGTGAGGTGCGTGGAGGAAGAGGCCGGTGGTTAAAAGGCTTGAGGAAGTTACTAAACATCATGTCATCGCGAGGCCAGAGGTTACTTTCTCATAAAATAGAGATGATAATACCTGTTTTCTCCTTCACAGGGTCAGTGTGAATCTTTAATGGGTCTCTTGGTGCGGAGTGCTTTTAGCTCTTCAGAAATACAGCACAAAGTCACAAGATTGGGCGGTTGAAAAAAAAAATCATCTCTCATTCCTTTCCTGCAGGGCAGGATTGCATTCAAACTGTTCTTTAAATATTGCTAGAGTAAGAGTTTTTCTGAATTTTGAGAGAATAATGACAGTAGTAACGATGGTAACCTTTATTTAGCATGTGCTCATTCTCCGGCTGGCCCCCATCTAAGTACTTTCCACCCATTGCTTGATTCCATCCTTGCCCCCTAAAGGTTAGGAGATGACTCTCCTCCTCATTTTGTAGATAAGGACTCTGAGGCTCTGAGGCCAGGTGACCTGTCGGGTCACCACATGTGATGCAATAAACAGACCAGGGCTGTGGTGTCAGGCCCATTTTGTAATCCAGCTTTGACATTTTCTGGCTGAGGTAACCTTGGAATGATTATTTAACATCCTTCATGATCAGCCTCTTCTATATCTGAAAAATAGGAATAATTGTTCATAGTGTTACATGAGGTTGGAGTGAAATGGTTATGTAAATTGCTTCACATAAGTTGCTGAGAGACCCTACACAGAGCTATAAAGCATTTCCATTTTCAGGGTTATGAAAAATTGCTTGCGTTGTTACGGAGTTACAGTCCTCCACTCTTGTTGGGGAGGAAGGCCACTGATATCCCTTGCAAAGGACTTCCTACTTCTGTGACCTTGGGCTGGTCACTTAACTCTCCATGTCTCACTTTCCTCATCTCTGAAATGAGGGAAGGTAGGAATCATTTAGGTACTTGGGCCAATATTTTGCATATTGACAGGATAGGAAGGATGGGATGGAAAGGAATGCAGAGTATTGCAGTCAGGAATCAGGCAGAGGGCTGAGAAAAAGCAAATACTTGTGTGGTTTCTCCAGTACTGTTTCGTTCACATTCGCTTATAGTGGATATCTAGTTGGAGTGGCCATCAGCTGAGTCAGCTGAGCCGGTCAGTCCTGTGGGTCTCCATCTGGGCATCCTCCCCTCCAGCCCGATACTCTGCCATCTCTCTGGAGCCATCTTGTCTGCAGTTTGTCATGAGATGGCAGAATGGAGATAATGCCTGGTCAAGTTTGCTTTCCTCCCTTTCGTTGCTGTTCCTGCAGGCTGAGAGCAAATTGGAACAGCTTTTCTTTTATTCTTCTTCTTTTTCTTTTTCTTTTTTTAAAGTTCTGTGCCTTTTAAATATTCAAGGACTTCAATGATGAGAATACATTTAAAGGGAAATGAAATGCGTATAAAGTGTAAGACACATTTTTCATCGTTCGAGTGGCCTTTAAATGATTAGAAAACTAAGGCTAAAAGGAGAAACTGTGTTTTGTTTTTTTTTAATTTTTCTTAGTGTTCATCAGTTTAGAGCTAACCTTGCAAATATATTTCAGATGCTAAGATATATAGTAAATAAGTTGATTTGGAAACTAAATGCTGGTCGTGATGTAAATTATTCATGCCATCGTGGGTAGCACATGCTTCCTGCATAATATATCGTTGTTGTTTTTTTTTAAATCGTAGTTACAGCACTTTCCCATTTATGCTCTACAAATAGAGGAGTGGAATCTCTCATTGCTTATTGTTTCCCCTCTTTTTTTATTGTGAATTCTTGTGTGACCTTTCAAGTACTGGACACAAGGATGACTCCCAGTGTCTTTGAGGGGATGATGAGTAAAGTTTCAGCCATTTGGAAGAAAGACAGGTAATGCAGGTTAGTAGAGTAAGAAAAACCTATGTTCACATTCCATCCTGTGCTGTCAATCAGCTCGGCAGAGATTCTCATTTTACTTATATGTCTAACACATGCAGCATGGCAAGTGGTAGAAGCTTCACCAAATCTAGCTCCCCATCCTCTGTCCCTAAGCTGCTTGTGGGAAGGGAGTTAATTCAATAGAATTATTGATAATACAGATACTAAAAATGTGTAGGTGTTTCTAGGAGTAAGATTGCTGTGGGATCATAAACTGAAATATTTGTGTTCGTTCTCTAAGATCTGTATTTCAGGTTTTTGTTGTTGTTGTTAAGATCAGCCTAAGAGGGCACCTGGGTGGCTCATTGGGTTAAGCCTCTGCTTTCGGCTCTGGTCGTGATCTCAGGGTCCTGGGATCGAGCACCATATCGGGCTCTCTGCTCGGCGGGGAGCCTGCTTCCTCTTCTCTCTCTGCCTGTCTCTCTGCCTACTTGTGATCTCTCTCTGTCAAATGGATAAATAAAATCTTTAAAAAAAAAAAAAAAGATCAGCCTAAGATTTCTACTGGTACTATCCTTATTAGTCAGTGGTCGCCAGAAGATATGGCGACTGTGGGCATCTGGTGGGCTCCCCAGCCACTCTGCTTGGGATCAGCCACTGGCTTAGGTAAGCCCCAATGACGTTGGATCCCTTTGCAGAATCAGTGCAGGGTTCTGGAAGAGTAAGGAAGCCTAAAAGGAAATCAGGGTTCACAGCATCCTCTACTCAGGTAATTGTGTTGGTTTTGTTGTTGTTTTTATTTTGAAAGTAAAATTTCATAGATCGATGCAGAATTTAAGATATTTAAATATGAATTTTTGACTAATCATTTCCAGCTTACATGCAGTCTCACTGGAGCTCTTAATTCTTTTAAATAGTTTTTGGCTTCCTGTCTTAGCTATTTAGAATGTTGCAGATAAACCTTTGGCCCTCCTTCTCTGTACTTTACATATTTATGATTTCAATATGTTTTGAGATAATGCTGGATACACATCTGTCACTGATGGGGATGGACAAAGCCCCCTCCTATACCCTGGTGACTTCCTGGTATAAAAAGTTTTCTTAGTAGAGAGCCGGTCCTGCTAGCCAATTTGTTTATTAATAGTAATAGTACTAGTTTAGGATCAACTACCCTGAGATGCAAATCATTTTTACCAAAAATTCTGTCCTTAGATTAAACTAAAGTTAATATCAATGTTGCAAAAGCACTGTTGCAGGAAATCATACTCTTGGATATTTGCTACAAAGAAATGTAGCCAGTTCAGTTCTCTAGGCCTGAGGTTTTTGAACCCTGTCCAGCAATGCTGCAAAGGTTCTGTGAAATAGTCTAATCGGCCAGCCTTGGGAGGAGCCAGGCAAGAGAGCACAATCTTATTTCAGCTGGATCACTCCACTTTGATGCTTCTCAGGATTGGTATGCAATACAGAATTTGAAGAAAAGGTTTTGGTTGCTAATCCAAGTACTGTCTTCATCCCTGGATCCAGGCAGACTGTCAGAGAGCTGTCCTTGAACTTCACTGCTTGACTCCTCGATGGGATTTTTTTTTACTGATGTGTACTTTTCCACTGTGCCCTTGCGGTGTTCCAGGAGAGCCAGTCTGCAGTATACGGCTTGCCACTGTTTCTTTTATTTGATGAAGGACTGTGTTCAGCACGTTGCTCGGCGCATCATCTGTGTTTATGAGGAGTCATGGGGTAAAGTCTATCAGTGCTTGAGAGCAGAGTTGTGGCTTCTCCTAAAACAATAGTTAGAAAAGGAGATTGAATTTTCTCCTGCAAACATGAGAGCTTTAGTAGCCACTTCTTTCTTTGGTCACTAGGAAGCTCACAGTCAGATTCCCTCCCTGCTCTTAGCAGTCTTGTGGGTAAATATGTATGGACAATAATTTCTACCATTGATATCCTTTTACTGTTCAACCCTTTCGTCCCCCTCCACCTATGTTTCTTAATCCATTTTTCCCATACATGCATGGTAGCATGTCCTCTCCAGTCTTCTTAGCTCCAAGCAGACTTTTTTTTCTTTGTTTTAAAAGATTGTATGTATTTATTTTGCAGAGAGAGACAGAGAGAAGGAAAACAAGCAGGGGGAGAGGGACAGGGAGAAGCAGGCTCCCCTTGGAGCAGGGAGCCTGGTAATAGGGCTCGATCCCAGGACCCTGGGATACCGACCCAAGCTGGAGACAGATGCTCAACTGACTGAGCCCACCCAGGTGCCCCCAGACAGACTTTTCTTATTATCATTTGGGAAACTACCTGGATACCCTGTAGGCACATCAGACTTAATATTCTCTAAAGGAAACTCTTTCTGTCTTTCTTTTCAAACCTGCTGCTCTTCTCCTTTCCTCCTTTGGTAAATGGGTCCCATCTGTTTGGTCATGGAAATTGGCAGTTTTGCTGTCTTTGTTGTCTTCTCTCTCTCATACCTCATCCAATTGTTAACCAAATCTGGCCCCTACGCCACATTTCAGATCTCCCCAGAAGCTTCCATCAGTTCTTGCCTGGATTCTTTGCCTAGTTTCCTGTCTAGCCTCATCTCCCGTGAATCCCTGATGCACACTGACGTCCATTGTTTAAAAATCATTTGCTCTCCTAGAATTCTTATTTCTGTTACTTACAGAATGAAGCCCAACTCACTTACATGACATTCAAGGCTCTTCATAATGTGCTCCCTAGCCTGTCCATTCATCCATCTCCTTTGCCTTCTTCCCAGCAGCCTTAGGCCCACTCAGATGCCCCCCCAAAACAAAATGCATGTCAGCACTGAGTTCTCAAGGCCTCAAGTGCCCTTCCTGGTTCCTTTAAGCCTTTATTTTCCTAAGGCTCCTCTCAGGTAATACCTCGTGTGAGATTTCCCTCTCTTTTTTTTCCTCACCACAGAAATCTAATTGCATCCTCCTCAGTCTTTCCATATCTCGTTCTTAAAACTACTGTTAGAGCATTCTTTGTCCTATTTGGACTTTGCTGTGTGTGCATGTTTCTTCCCAAATCCTGAGCTCCTCAAGGAGTTTGGCTAAGTTGAAGGAGGGAATAGACCTGGTATCTGCCAACCCTCCTCTTACAAACAAAAGTAGATGGACTGGGGGACTGTGGAGTCCTTAGGACTGAGAGTTTCTTCCATGGGTAAGGATTGAAAGCATGGCTAATTAACCTTTGATCTTAAAATGTTAATAGTATATATACTCTGTGTAATGGGAAATCTGTAATGTCATCATGATAAAGGTTCTAGCAGTCAATGTGAGTTTTTGTAATTTCTGTACAGAAGAAACTTATCTGGTTTTCTTTCTTTCTTTTCCCCCCCTTTTTTTGTTTCTGGGTTTTTTTTGTTGTTGTTTTTGTTTGTTTGTTTGTTTTTAGGATTAGGCAAGTCAAGAGGCTGAAAATCTGAAAAATGTTTTCAAAGGGTAATCTGGCTGCCCCTTGCTGGTTATGGAGGAGCATGAGGAAGCTATTTCTATTACTTTCTGTCTTGCTGTCCCATGCAGCTCATTTGGAAGGCAAAAAGGATAATCAGTTCATCTGGAAACCAGGTAGGAATATTCTGGCTCTTCTTTTGTCCTGTTTTTATTAATGAGAAAAATATTCTTTCCATCCTTATTCTTATTTCTGGAGTAGTAGGAAATATCCAGAGAGGAAAAATAGACTCCTTTTCTTTATAATAAAGCTTACATTTAATTTTTATTTCTGCATAATTGTCACCTCTATCTGTGATGCTTGTTATACTTGTGAATTTTCATGTTATTGTCAATTAAAGTTATGATTTCCATAGTTACATCTGCTTCTTCTTTGTCAAATATATCACCACTGTGCAGCACATTTCTAGCAAGAATGACATCTGAATTTAGCTGATATTCTCAGCTTAAAATGTGTTGGACCAGTTCTGTATGTCTCTTTCTTTTGGCTGACAAATTAGTTAGCTATTTATTATTGAATATTTTCTAGCATAGATCCTACATTTCTAGGTTTGGGAGCATGAACAATTGTCCTAACACCTTTGCTCATTAGCTGTGACTATGAAGTCTCCTTAATGTGTTTTGAGATCTTTAGCTACCTTGTACATAAGTATATGAATAAGTTGAACTGAAATTTGGAGGCTCGTATATAACTCATGTTTTTCTCTAAGTATTTCCTTAATTTGAGTGTGAGAAAGATCTGTTAAATTTAATTTTAAGGGCTAATGCTTTATTATCTTAAATGATGGACCCAAACATCTTGGCTCTTTGTATCACTGATGTGTTTCTTTGCTCTAGATTTTAATTTTCTTAAAGGTTCATAATCAGATCATTTAAAATATTTATTACTCTTTCAGGAGTCCATTCTTGCAAATACACATAACTTAGACACTTAATATCTTGCAATAGGAAAATGGGATGTTGTAGAAGACGTATGGTCCTAGAAGAGTTTTCATTTTATTCTCATCAGTTGTAAATTAAATAGACTGCAAATGTATTGTGTCACCATAAAAAATATGTACAAAAGTGATTTCTGTAATATTTAAATGACTTTGCAAAAATGAAAGTAAATTATGCTTTAAAGTATATTAAGTAAAAAAAACCCAGCGCTATTAGAGATATGGTCTGGAGGAAATTTAATTGCACTAAAGCCCTTATAAATTAATTTAATTGTGGGCTGTAATACCACATTAGTGATTTGTGTTTTTTTACCTTATAGTAGTTTTAGTAAGCTTTGGAAATAGTTCTAAAAGTCAATCTTGCAGTTCTGTGAAAGAGGCTATTTTGTTTTAATCACAAAAGGCTAAACATTTTATCAAATCAAAATGAGCATGTTTATATGACTTCACTCTTATCTAAAGTTCTTCCAAAAAGTGCAATTAAGATGGAAAGTAGCAAATCTGAACCACAGATGAGATGTGTGGAGAAAAAGGGCTTATTTGGAAACCAATTTTCAAAATAAGTCTACTTTTCTTAAAGCAGGTCATTGGAACAAGATGTTATAGACCCATGTGGCAAGGGATGTATTCTTTGATAACTGTTGAACTTCAGTTTCAGAGATATGTTCGTTCCCATCAGACACATTGCATTGTTCCAAACGAGCATCTCTGTCATCACTCTCATTTTCCCTAGTGTTCATTACTTCTTTCCCTCCTTAATGTGCCATCAAAAGGGTAGTAAATATGTATTTCCCGTTTGGGTTTGCTTTGAAATTACAAATGTATTACATGTATATGACCAGATATTTTAAGAGTAGAAACAATTTAAAAGATACAGAATGGAATGCCAAAGTCCAGACCATATGTTTCATTCTCCAGTCTGTTATGTATCCTTCAGAGATTTTCTTTGGACATGTAAGTACCTCTCCATGCATGTATGTGGATATAATCCACATAAGATATGCACAGACATACACAAAGTATTTGTAGTATTATTATTTAAGGTTCCGACAAAAAAGACAGCGTATATGAAGGTCACGAGAAGCTGTTTAATAAAAGGACTACTTGGGAAAGTGGGGAGGTGTGAGCAGAGATTAAGAAAAGCTACAAGGAATTGTGGAGTGCCCATGAGCTAGTGTCAGTCAGTCTTTATGATTTGTGGATCTGCAGGTGCAAAGAAAGGAAGTGGCTTCTGGAATCTGGAGGGAAACTTTATGGAGAGGATGCCCAGCAGATGTTGTGACCTTTAGAGGGATATAACCAACCTGCTGTGAGAAGTAGGAAAAGGGCCAGAGGAGTTAACAGCCCTTGCCCTCGTATCTCCTGCCAGGGCTCTCACTGGCTGAATCCAACTAGAAGCCACAAGGCAAGGGACCCCTGTTGATTTATCTGTGCAAACCAGCCTCCTGGATAGGGAGCAGAGTAGAAATTGGTAGAGAAGGTGGTCCTTAAAATACCTAATTCATACATGCATACCAATACATACATACATGCACTTTACTTCATACAGTCAGAATCTTACTATGTGCCCTTTGTTTGCAGCTTGCTTTGGTCACATAATGCCTTGATGAACATTACCTATTAGTGCAAATGGGTCAATTTCATCTTTTAATGGCTATATAGTATTCTTTTGTACTTTTATTCAGTAATGTATTTAACCAGTGCCTTGTGGCTTTATCTTTTCTTCTCCTATTGCTTTGCATTTCAGCAGTTTTTACTGTTTTGCTACCATAAATTGTAATGACATGTATGCAACACTATTTAAAAGGTAAACAATAATGTCATTTTGAGGAGTCATATGCAGTAGAGCAATTCTGGGTCATTACCTTCAAAGGCAATTTTAACATCTTAGAATCTATTACTATGTACGTGAGTTTATTATATTTCATTTGCATTTATTTTTAAAAGAGCCTGCATTGCAGGTGATATCAGTTTCATTTTGGGAGTATTTTACCAAATCTCACAGCTCAGGTCCAGTGTATTCTGGAATTTGAACAGCTTTCCCAGGAGACCGGGGTAAGTATATTTGAGAAACCTAGAAACCATTTTCTAGGTTTTAGATTGTAGTATTAACAAATTAAAGCTTTAAAGCTTTTTGTTAGTGTCTGTTGTTTTCCCTTGAGTCCATAGATGAGATGTTAATCAACCTCATTCAAATTGGAGGCATTTCTAAATGACTCCTGGCTTTGGACAAACAATGGATTGATGAATAATAAGTGATTGGCACATTAGGTTGCTAAGGATTTCTGTACTGACTGAGAGAAAATCTGGTGAGCTGTAAGCTGTGGGATCATTGATCTGGCAAGGCTGTTGTTGAATGCCTGTCATCATTGTGATGGGATCCTTTGATCTATATTTAGTGTCAAACAATCTGCCATCCACCCTGAGGAAGAAGGATTGTGTCAGCAAGAGTACCAGATAAGGACTGATGTTGCTTGTTGCTTTAAGTAAATAGGTAACTATTCACGTCTGCATGCCTTGTAGAGATGAACAGATCATGGTTTCTGACGCCAAAGTAACTAGTGGTCTCAAAACATTTCTCATTATTGGTTCTAAGGGGTTCATTCATTCCACTAATATCTGTTGAGTCCTTACTGGGTGTCAGGCACGTTTACAGGCACATGAAATAAACTGAGAATAAAACAGACAAAGGCATAGCGTAATGAACATGATCAGGAAGGTGAATAAACAGTACGTTAGAAGATGGTGAATGTTTTGTGAGGAAAGAGAAGGCAAAGAAAAGGGATCTGCAATGAGAGGTGAGAGGCTGGAATCACCAGCAGATGGGCTGTGGGATGCCTCATTGAGGAGGGAAGTTTGCATAAAGACCTGAAGGAAGAAGGGATCCAGCCATGGGGAGACGGGGTGAAGAATTTTCCAGATGAAGGAAGCAGCGAAGGCAAAAGGCCCAGAGGCAGGAGTGTGTGAGTCATGTTTGGAGACCAGAGAAGAGGCCATCATGCTGGAACAGAGTGAACATGGGGGACAGTGACAGATCAGGTCAGAGATGGAACAGGGTCCATCAGGTGTGTCCTCAGAGGTCAACATTACAATTTGGCTTTTGCTCTCAGTGAGACAGAAAGATACTGGAGAATTTTGAGAGGGAGGTGACATGATCTTGATTTTTAATAAGATTTTAGTAGAACCATTGCAGGTGGTCTGTTAAGAATGGTGGAAGCAGGGAGGCCTGTTAGGAGGCTTCTGCAAAAATAATGAGGGATGATGATAATAGCTTGAGCCAAGGTCATGGCAGTGAAGGTGGTGAGGAGAGATTGAATTCTGGATATATTTAAGGTCCTGGTTTTCAACCGTGATTTTGCCCAGTATAGAACCCACAGGACAACCCCCAGAACAATTACCGGGCCCTCAAGTCTCCATAGTACTCAGATGGAAATCCTGATAGAAGGTAAAGTATCATGACTTACTGGTGTACAGGGGAAGCAAAGAGGTTAAGGGGTGACACTGAGACTCTGCCCTGTGCATCTGGACGAGTGAAGCTGCTGCCACTTAATACAGGCTGACTGTGAAGGAGCTGGCATGGAGTGACCAGTTGCAACTTGGGACTGGACATGTGACGTTACTGAGCCTGTGAGAAATTTGTGGGAGATGCTGACCAGGAAGTTGGATATGTGGGTCTGAATTCAGGAGAAAGGTCTCTGCTGTAAGGGAGATGTAAATTTGGAAGTCACTAACAAAGAGGTAGAATGTAAATGTGTAGCCTTAGAACCGAAGAGGTGACTTTGAAATGTGTGATCCGTGTATGTAGAGGACACACTTCTAACATGCTTCCGTGGGGCCAAAGGACATTAAAAATTAGAGTAGTAAAATACACATGACATAAACTTTACCCACTGTAACCATTTTGAAGTATACAATTCAGTGACATTCGGTATGTTCACAGTTGGTAGAGACGTCACCACTCCCTAGTTCCAGAACATTTTCATCACTCCAAATTACATTTTGCAAGTGAGTTTATAAAAAGACTGGAAAACACGTTTTGCTATGAATAATAAGGTATGAAAGGGAAAAAATCCACATTTGTCTCTTTGTGAGAAGTTCTTTTAATAACCTTAAGTCATCCTAAGAGATCCTTTGAGTATACGAGAAAGAGCTAGAGCTTCATATATAGACAGACCCATATTTGAATCCTAGTATCTAAAGAGGAGAGAGTTCTTTAACTTCTCTCAGCCCTATTTATCCATCCAAAAATGAGGATAATAAATACTTCATGGGGCTGTTATGAACTTTAAGTAAAACAGTATACTGAAATAATTGTATATAGTATACTTAACAAATGTTAGCTATTATTTTTATCATTATTAAATAATAATTCAGTGCTTACAATATCCTTGCTTTTATGTTATCCAATTTTTAGATACTTTTGTTCCTTAAACAAAGGAGAGATAGGTGTGACAGGTAAACATATGCTATTAATAAGTGGTCATAAGTAATTTCACTAACTTTATAGGCCTAAAACTTTCTATATAACAGACTCTAAGAAAACTTTACTTTCCATAGCTCCTTCCCAGTGAATGAAAAGGGTGAGAATAATGACTCATGTTCTAAGAACTAAGTAGGTAAGTTGGAATTAATCGTTTTGGGAAAAAAAGGGGGGCCATGCAAATGATATTGTATAAGGAAAATGGATCTTACACAGGATAATATTTAATTATAGCTTAAATAATAATGTTTTCAGTGTTGAAAGCACTTTAAGAAAAAATTATATATATATATCTCTAAACTTTAGGAATCCTAGGAAAATAAAATATTCTTAGGAGAGAGCTATTTTTTTGACTATATCGTGAACTATTTCTTTTGAGAATTTGATTAAATTGAAATCATTTTAATTACTTCTATGGATATTAATTTGTCTTAGAGACATGTGCATAATATAGTCTCAGTGGTGTGATTTCTGTGATATCAAAAGGTATAGACGTATATGGCAGGGGATTTACTGCTAAAAATTCTAATTATTTTTCCTTGGAGTAGTAATTTTGTAATGCTCTCAATAAGTCAGAAAAAGTCTATATTATTTAACTCATATAGAATAAATTATGCTACTTTTTTTTTCTTAAGTAATACTATAGTGCACACTCCCTGAGGACAGGGATTTTGCTGACTTTATTCATGGATATGTTCCAGGCACCTAGACCATAGATAACTGTTGCATGAAATATTCCTAACACATTACATACTTGCAGAATGAGGGGAACTGTCTTCTGTGGGTTTGTGTGTGTATATGTGTATGTTTAAGAGGGTTAGAAAATAATGAGACTGAAGAAATAGAATGTATGATTCCTGTTATTCTAGAACTTGAAAGAAATATTAAGGAGAGAATATAAAATTAATAAAAGTCAGACTTATGAATCAGTAAATACAGGGAAAAAATGGTCCATATTTCCTAGTTGCTTGGTTTCAGGACCCTTTCTGATCATCTCTGGAAAAAGATCTTGAAGACATGTTTTTATGAAGAGGAAGAGAGGCATAGTTAGAAATTCACTGTTAGTCTAATTCCTATGATGATACATTACAGTCACATGTTGTCTCCTGGTTCATGTTCATGGAGACGGCCACTTTCAACTCTTTTTGCTGTTCATCCTGATGGTCCCCTCCATATTTCTAAGCCATCTGCTTATTATTGAGAGGTCTTGATTTATACATATTAGAAACTTCCTATTGATTTTCTGTTATGTTAGTTGAGATGTATCCCTCATCTTCCTGTCACTTTTCTCCCTTACCACCCCCTTCACACTGGTGAGATGATGATCTTTAAATCAGTGAGCAGTATTTATATGATTATTTTTACACAGATACTGTTCTCTGCTGAGCCAACCAGCATACTATGCTTCTGTGTCCCTTCTTTTCAGTTTTGTTTGTTTGTTTGTTTGTTTGGCACATAAGTAAAAAAGTTGCCTCATTCTTTTCTTTGGTTTCACCTTCTTTGAGCCTATTGCTGTCTCTCCCCCAATGAGGCATTTGATGGGTCACACACCTATTGTTAATTTTTGAAGCACTTAGGCATGGTTGCATATTTTTGCTTTGGGAGATCTTTCCCCTATTGTTTTCTTTGGAACATTCCTGAGCCACCCAGGCGCCCCAGGGGAACTTTCTTTTAATGTCCCTTGATTATTGTTTATCTCCTTCATGTTTCCTGAGAGTAAAACACTGAAAGCTGATGGAGCATTCTGCATATCTGACTCCACCTGGGCTTCAACATCAGGCTTCTCGGAGTGATGAGCCTGCTTTTTTATTGGAAAATGTTTTCCTCAAAAGTCTATATCTCTCAGTCCTAAAGGGCTTTACTCTGGGTCTTAATATGTGGTTATTATTAAGGTGAAGCCTAAGCTGCTAACAAAGATACTCCCAAGTACAGTGGCTTAAAAACAGTAGCACCTCCTGGCGCTCTCCTGGGAAGGTCGCATGATGTTAGGGATCCAGATTGATCGGTGATTCTGCAACATGTAGTCCTTCAGTCATGTGTGGTTTTTGCCCCCAGTCTTGTGGAAGGATATTATTCTCCTCTGCCCATCCAGGCTACGTCACAATCATTTCCATGTTCTAGATAATCAAAAGTTAACTTCTATTATTAATTTGAATTTATGTCATATTTTAAACATCGTTCTTAGAAATAAAATGTATAATAATAAAAAAAGAAAAAAAGAAGTTAACTTCAACAAGTAACATAGATGTTCCATGCATGTTTAATTTCTCTGTTTCTGTGTAACAGTCCAGTCCAAAATAACGGTTTCACACAAAACATCCATCAAGTTGGCTCACACATCTGTCCGGGGGGTGGGGGTGGTCCAGTGTTCTCACTCGAGGTCTCTTAGGCTGCTGCAGTCGGAGGGTGGCAGGG
>ML109594.1:0-50149 GCA_003697995.1 Taxidea taxus jeffersonii
AGCATCTTGAATATTTTCCTGACCAAAGCAGGATCAAAGCAGGATCACATAAATTTGTAGGTTGCTGGTTAGATTTAAGCTCTAGCAAATCACTCTGTACCTTTACTTAAGATTAATGGCTTGATCATTTCATTCTACTAAAACCTAAAACTATAACCAGGTCTTACTTTAAATATGTTTCCTGGTTTTAAGAATATAATTGAATAATAAGGAAGAAAGTATATAGATCTTCATCTCTAATTTAAACATGTTTAATAAATGAAAATTGTTAACATTTTGGCAGAGGACATATTTCATCCAGTATATGATTCTATCATTGTTAAGGGATGGAATGTGGCTCTATGGAAACCTGAGAAAGGGCCAGTTCTTCTGCAGAGGAATCTTGATTTTAAACTGCACAACCCTGAGAGTCTCTGTAATGTGAGAAGTAAATAAAGTTGAGTTAAGATTAAAAAAAAAAAAAAAGGAAAATGTAATTTGAAGTTTACATCAAATAAAACCAAAACCAAACCATACAAAAATCAAGAAAATTTTCAACTTTTTACTGTTTTCTCAGTTTATTAAAAGAAATGGCATTTTTCTATTTTAACCTTAGTCTCAAATGTAGATAAATCATCATGCATCTACCATGCTAAACAATTCTTCTCCATACACGCTTCCCTGTACACGTTTTATATTTTTATAACAGATACAGCAAATTCCAAGTGAACTGTGAAGGATAGTTGCTTCATTTAAATAATTGAACAGGTATAGGACAGAACTGAAAAATTTTATTGCTTATTTTAAAAGCCAGTAAAAATGCATCACATAGACACATGCACCAAATTAGTTACCTTGAACAATATATTATTTTAGGTGCTAGACAGTGTGTCAGGTGCTATGGGTACCAAGATGAACAGGACCAGTTCTTTGAACTTGAAAGCTCTCAATGCAACAAGAGAAACAAATCATTATAATAAGATAAAACACTAATCATAAAGATTTGTGAGCAAAATACCTGGGAAGCATAAAATAGGACTAAGAGAGATCCACAAATCTGAACATGTGTATTAAGTGATGGTATTATATTTCTTGTTCAGAGGAAATACTTTTTAATTGTTTTGATTGACCAATCCCTTCCCAACTCATAAGAACTACTCAGTGCTGGAATATGAATGATGACTTGCCTTTAAGTATAATTTTCCAGCTCTGTTTTGTGTTGTACAGGAAAAGCAACATGTACTCTTTCAAAATAGAAGATCAATTACAAATGATATTGAATCTACAAAAATTCATAGTTTTTTTTTAACTTTTAGAAAGCTTCCCTTTTAAATCATGTTTAATTATTGTTTTCAAAATGGAAATGTCTTTTTAACTTAGGACGTAGAAGAGATGCATTGTTAAAAAAAAATTAAACACTGATTTGTGTGTGTGTGTGTGTGTGTGTGTGTGTGTGTGTAACATAAGAAAGGCTGTCTTCCATTCCTCTGACAGCCATTCTACTTGTTATGGAACACAAAAATACCTTTAAAATTTGTTCTATATCCACTTTGAATTATTTTTATTTCTTTTTATTACAAAGAGAGAAGTCTGTTGGTCAAAAGTCAGATATGTTGTAATTATAACTTATGCAGAGGATTTTGAAGACTTAATAAACAGGAGTAAAAAATCTCATCAATAGTCTTTATATCAATCATCTATAAAGATAATTTTGATAGATTGTGTCAAAATTATGTGTATTATTAAAATTAATTTTACCTGCTTTTTTATTGGGAGGAGGGGCAGAGAGAATTTTTTTTAAGGATTCTATTTATTTATTTGGCAGAGAGAAAGATCACAAGTAGGCAGAGAAGCAAACAGAGAGGAGGGAAGCAGGCTCCTTGCGGAGCAGAGAGCCTGACATGGGGCTCGATCCCAGGACCCTGAGATCATGACCTGAGCTGAAGGCAGAGGCTTTAACCCACTGAGCCACCCAGGCGCACTGGCAGAGAGAATCTTAAGCAGGCCCCATGACCAAGGCAGTGTCCAGTGTGAGGCTCAGTCTCACAACCCTGAGATCATAACCTAAGCTGGACACTTAACGAACTGAGCCACCCAAGTGCCCCTAATTTTACCGATCTCTCTCTCTTTTTTTTTTTTTTTTGTCTTTCTTTCTCTCTTTTTTTTATTATGTTCAATAGCCAACATACAGTACATCATTAGTTTTTGATAAAGTGTTCAGTGGTTCATAAGTTGCATGTAACACCCAGTGCTTATCACCAAACATCTGCTCTCCTTAATACCCATCACCTGGTCACCCCATCCCTGCATTCCCCCTCCCTTCTGTAACCCTCAGTTTGGTTCCTGGGATCCAGAATCTCTCATGGGAGAGGGGGTATAGCTCAGTGGTAGAGCATTTGACTGCAGAATCTCTCATGGTTTGTTTCCCTCTCTGATTTCTTCATATTAAGTTTTTCCTCCCTTCCCTTGCAGTCCTTAAATGAACGTATAAGAAAATCTTAAATCACATATGCAGCTTGCAGTTTTCACTCACATTATATTCATT
Source organism: Taxidea taxus jeffersonii (assembly GCA_003697995.1). Lineage (NCBI taxonomy): Eukaryota > Metazoa > Chordata > Mammalia > Carnivora > Mustelidae > Taxidea > Taxidea taxus. Next base: position 2,525 of record ML109594.1, read on the forward strand.
GAACAGTGCTGGTCTAGAAGGTTGAGAATGACTTCTTATAAAGAGTGTCCTTTCAGCTTACCTGAAAGTGAAGAACAGAGTAATGAACATCCCAGACAGAAGTAACAGAATACATAAAACCTCAAGGCAGGAAGAAGCCAGACAATTTCAGATAACTAAAAGGAATTGAGTATTTAGTGGCTAGAGCTTCTGGAAGAGAAAGAGGATTAGCAAGCTCTATTTATCATATATTGAAATAGATGGGTGAATGGATGTGTGGATGAGGAGGTGCATGGGTGAGCTCATGAGTGGATGGATATGTTGACAGAGAGAAATGGATATAACATTGCTGTCTGAGGTCAGAGTACAGATGGTCCCCAACTTATGATGATTCAATATATAATTTTTTAACTTTATGATAGTGTGAAAGCCATACACATTCAGTAGAAACCATACTTCAAATTTTGATTTTTTTTTTTTTTTAAACCCTGGCTGAGAGTATGCTATGTAATACTCTCTCATGATGCTGGGCAGTGAGAGTAAGCCACAGCTCCCGATCAGTCACGTGATCATGAGCGTGAACAACCAATAAACTTACAACCATTCTGTACCCATACAGCCATTCCATTCCTTACTTTTGGTACATATTCAACAAACTACATGAAAGAGTCAGTACTTTATTATACAATAGCTATTGTGTTTGCTGATTTTGCCCAGCTGTAAGGTAATTCGTATGTTCCGAGTACATTTAAGGTAGACAAGGCTAAGGTAAGATGTTCAGTAGGTTAGGTATACTAAAAGCATTTGGCTTACATTTTCAATGTGCGATGGGTTTATCAAGATGTAACCCCATTGTAAGTTGAGGATGATCTGTATAGAAGTAGAGAGGAACAAAAGTTGAAGTGGAAATACTGGTTAGTTTATTGCAGAAATCTAAGTAGGAGATAATAGTGGCTTGGATAGTTAAAGCTGTTGGAAAGGAGTGAATGTATTTGAAACATGATTGGGAGAGAGAGTTAATAATATTTGGTGTTGAGTGTGGATATTGAGGATGGAGAATAAGATAGAAGGGTAAGCTGGTAAAAGAAGTTCCACTGACACTGAATTGGAATTGATGGGGGAGATCCATAGTTCAACTTAGGAAATGTTATATTTGATTTCAGTGAAAATTTTGAGGTGATATTAATATGTCAAGTTGCTTTTTGGCGTTATTACCTGCGTTTAAATTATGTCCGTGTCATGGGCCATATGCACAGAGTTATCAGGAAGTGTTTATTAATTATCTAAACAACCATATAGTATTTTAGAAGGAATATATATAAACATAACAGAAAAAAGAGGAAAAATTCTCCTTTTAAATAAAACTTTTTGTTGTTGTTACAAACCAAATTATTCTTGGAGATGAAAATGACCCAAGAAATTGAAACAAATACCAAAGTTGTGTTTAAGCTATTAACACCTTATATCAAAGAGATGAATGAAATAAAGTGGCTAAGTGTTGATTGAATTTATGAAAATCAAAATGACTTAATTTTCAGAAGCAGATTGATTGGATTTGTAATCAGCATGAATAAGAAAATGAAAAATCAATAGATGAATGAGGTGTCAAAGTAAAACAGTTGTGAACATCAGTTATATATAAAATTTATGAAAATGGCCAGTAGTAAACAGCAAAGATATATATTTTAGAAGAAGATAATTAATAAAATAAGTTGATCTAACCTGAAATTTTCCTACTTCCAAAATCTGCTCTAGTTTCTCCAGGAAGGCAAGAAATAAGGGCAAGTCAAAGTGCAGAATTCTATACATAGAATTAATTTGAAAAGGAAATTATTGTAATTTGGAAAAACTATACTGGAACTGAGACTGTAGCCACACAGAGAAACTTATGACCCCCAAAATGTAAATCTATCCTGTAAGCAAAAAGGTGTCACCATGGGGGTTGTTGTAAGGATACAGGGTAACAAGCTAACTGAATAAGCTTCTAGAAGCTCTTTACAACCTTTTTGTGATTGTTGAAAACATATTTTTGAAAGACCATCTAGGAACAATTTTTTAAGGGAGTGGAATAAATGAAAAGGATGGACAATAAAGCAGTGTTTGAGGATCTGTTAAAACAAATTTCTGACTTGACTAACCTTCCTTCACCATATATTATTTTCAGTTTCAGGTGATAGGAACATTTTCCACTTACTTTTTTTTTTTCTTTTCATTTTTAATTCTTATAGCTCTGGGATCTTTAAGATACTGTTTCTCTAGATATACATTGGTTATTTTTGTGGTGTGCCTGTTTCATCACTAATTTCACATAGCCTAATACTTTGTCTCTCAAGAGGCTTGGAAATCTTTGACCCAAAAAGGAAACAAAGAAAAAAAAAAGGTAGAAAGAAATACTTTAAAGAAATTTTGTCTTTTTTATGTTTAAAATGATTTGAATATAGATGTGTTTTTATCTTGATCCAAACACAAAAGACATTTCAGAGTAGCCATATGTAATGTTATTCTTAAAAGTAATCCACTCCTTAATTGTATTTTGAATGCCTACTGTGTGCCATGTGTGGGAATGTTCCCTTTTTTAATTCATTTTTGTACATCACACATCTGTCTATTAATATTATTAACACAAGGTTATAAGTTAGCTCTTCATATTTAAGTTTCATGTGTGGAAAATGCTGATTTCCTTAACAGGCTCTGCAATCAAGGACTGGTCCCTTGGCTCTACCCAAATCTAGATAAACAAATAGTCATTAAAAATTGACTAACCCGCACATCTCATACACAACAACACTAAAATGTCAGCAGATTTTGAAATAAGATGATTAGCAATGCAAATTTATCTACTTACCTGTGGCTTGCAATAAGCAGAATAAACAAAAACCTAAATCTCTGGAGAACAGCAGCCCTCCAGAACTCTGCTTTAATGACTCTAAAGGACTGAAGACCTAGTTATGGAAATGCTTAAAAGGTTCTTTGCATTTGATCAGGACTTTGCTTTTCCATAAAACCTTTCCCTCTCCCACTCAAGAAGAATGATTACTTCTTCCTTATACTCCCCTGCTCCCAGTACCCACTTCCTTTATTTAATTTATCATACTGCATTGCAATTACATATTTAGTTGGCCACTCCATGAGGTTACAGATTGTAAATTGAGATTTATTTGTTTTTGTATCCTACACTTTAGCATTGTGCCTTGCTCATAGTTTCATAGTTTCATGGTTTGTGAAGCTGATTTATTGTAATTTGTAAAAAGGGCACTCCTATAAATATTTATTTGTGCACACTTATAGGAAGGTAAACTATTAGTAAGAATGACATAATTAAGGCTGAACCATCCCATCAATTTGTAAGACCAATGGGAAGTAATGGTTTTTTTAAATAATATTTGTTTTTTAACAGGTACAGTAATAAGGGAGAGAAATTTGGCTTCAAAAATTGTGGCAGCATCTTGGGCTCAATATTCCGGATGGAAATCTGCTAAGGTTTCTTCCTCCCTCCTCCAAGCCCTCTTCATTACTTTGCTTTCCACTTTTAGATGTGGCTTTCTTTTGCGATAAATGTTGATGTCTATAATTGAGGCCAGGATAAGGTCCATTGATGTAACAAACCATTAGCTGAAAACAGTCATCCTTCAGTTAGACCTATTACAGGCTGTTGATTTACCCTGGGGTTAAAACAAAACAAAACAAACAGTATTCTTATACTCAGTAGTGACCATAAGACCATTGATATACAATCCCAAGACTATATACTTTCAGGGATCATTTCTGTAGTTCGATATACAATCCCATGCCAGTGGTTCATTTTAATATGGAAATGATCATTCACTCTCAATGAAAAGCTGTTTAATAGCTACAGTCTATTTTTCATCTTGTCACCTGCATGCATGGAATGGATAGAGGTGGTTGTGTGATGATCAGTGTTATCTTTGGAACAGAATCAGCAGGCTTTAGATATCTCACTACTGTAGAAAGCCCTTCTAATCCCCACTATCCCCAATACTGATAACTCTATGGCAGGGGAAAGAAAAGGAGAAATTTGAAGAATGTAATTAAATAAAATCATCCGGAAAAAAAAAATCCCTAAATAAAACTCTGGAGCACAGACTTCTGAAGTAGACAAGTAGAATTTATAAACTGACACTGCCCAAGAGCCAGGCTAAAGCTATGAAATAAGATAGAGCTTGTAAGAGAGCAAGAACAATGTGTTTTCATACCTCAAGAGAGATCATTGCATATCTATGCCTGTTACATGTGAATTGGAGATGTGTCATTGATTGTGCCTTGCTGCCAAGGCCATCCAGAGTAGAACTACAGCAAGGAATACGTGGGCTTTTGATAGTTCAAAAAACACATTCACCACAGGCCACTGTAGCTATTGTCAGTAGAGAAGGATGGCTGTTAATTTACTAACCCGGTCTTGACAGATACTGTTTCAATCTTACAAAATTTCTTGTAACTAGATAGTATGTGGCTTACTATTTCATACCATAAACTACAAATTATATCCTTATATTTCAAGAAGAATTTCATGACAGAATTTATTTGATCAGTAGCTTCTTAATACGCAGAGCCAAATGTTTATAACTAGGTGCAGGCAGTTATATGAGTAGTACGGTGAATCCATGTTAGAAAGTAGCTCTTTGCCCACCCCAGTTTGCCTTTATTTCACAGATCTGGATAAACCTGAGTCATTAAGGGTGCATTTGAACCATTTATAGGATACCAATTGTAGAAGAGTTTTACTTAAATTCAAAGGCAAATTTTCTTATATAAATATTAATATCCAGCATATTTTATTGCATGCCTTTTAAATACACCTATAAGTCACATTAAAAAACAACATTTTGTAGTGTCCCTAAGAGACTGGAAGAGAAAAGAAAAGTCCTTCAAGGGGTTGACAAGGTCTTTAAAAAGCTGCACTCCATTTCCAATTGCCTGTTAAACAATCAATTCTCATCAAAGTGGAGGTTTCTTTTCATCAAAGTCTGCCAACAATTCAGCAGTGTACTTTTATATCCCAGCACATTGATAAACTCTAGAAAAGCACTGAGTTTAGCATTGATGTTTCTTAACAAAACTAGGGGACATAAAGCAGAGTTTTTCTCAAATCTGTCCTCCCTGCCTTCCTCCCTCAAATTGTCTGTATCCAAACTATTTCTTCTTAGAGCTGGAAGAAAAATCTCCCTTTAGATCCAAGGTCAGTGACTAACCACAGGGGCTACCTCTTCATAGAGATATTGCATGCCTTCTTAAATTAAGTGGCATACTTTCCCTATTTCTTTTCTGGAGCATCCTGTGTGTACAATTATAACTATAATCAATTATGATTGTTGATTTCTTCTCTTGTTTCTATACCCCAACCTCATCCTCTAAACTGTGATTTTCTCTTGAGAACAGCATTTGTCTTTTATCTCTATATCCCCAGAACTTAGCACAGTGCGTTAGTGTGTTAAGTGGGCACTAAATAAATATTTGTTAAATTACTTCATCAGGCTGTGTCTGAGTGGGATGCAACTGTGTAAACCTCAACCAGAATAACTTCTTGGATATCCATTTATATGATTGTGCACATACATATTTTCTTTCCTTAAACATTAATTTAGTAGGAAAACAAGTAGATATTGGACATAATGATAATAATGGAGAAATGGCAATAGGATCAATATAGGAGAGAAGTAGGCAAATGGAGGTTGCTTTTGAATAGTAAAATAGTCAAGGTTCCAACAAATGTCCATTTTCTGACTCTTCAATTTAAGCATCTTTATTCCACATTTTCTTCTCTATCTCTGGCCTGTGGGTTGTCCTGGGTTTACAAGGACTAAGCAGGTAATTCAAACCAGAGATTTATTTTACACTATGCTAAAATTATATGAGTTGGCAACTAGCAAAAATGAAATGTTTAGTGTGAAAAGGTCAGGGTATTTTAGAAAATGAATGAAATGTATACTATGTTTCAATGGCTTACTCATTGAAACAAACTTTAGGAAATCTGAAACTTTAAGTAATCCACAAATTTTATTTTACTTTGAAGAACAAAATAGTCCTTTAGGCTTTGTTTTCATTACTGAGATGAGCACAACAGATGTGTCCAAATAAATAACATATGAAATATGTTATTTAACATTTTCACCACATTTTTGGAGGATATCCTGTAGTTACTATGGTGTTTTTGTTTTCTTGCTCTCTCTCTCTTTTTGTTTTTTCCTATTTCAACTTTAAACTTATAACTTGACTTGTATAAAGGCTACACTGTTATCAGTCTATGAATGTTTTAAAATCTAAGATTTTCTGGGGCGCCTGGGTGTCTCAGTGGTTTAGGCCTCTGCCTTCCGCTCAGGTCATGGTCTTGGGGTCCTGGGATCGAGCCCCACATCTGGCTCTCTGCTCAGCAGGGAGCCTGCTTCCCCCTCTCTCTGCCTACTTCCCCCTCTGTCTGCCTACTTGTGATCTCTCTCTCTGTGTCAAATAAATAAAATCTTTAAAAAAAATTGTTAATGGAATCGATTCTCTAATAAAAAAAAAATCTGAGATTTTCTTATCAACAGTGTCTCAGATTTTGTCTCTTCTGTACTAATTTGTTAACTGAACTTCTAAACCCTTTTTCTTCTATTCGTGCCCAAACCTGAACTTCTCTTGCTGAAGCACAATTCTCATTTTCCTTTCCTAAATTATTATTTTTTTTAAACCACAACATCATTTACAGTCAGAGTCATCTTTTTTTCTTTCTCTGTATTTCTAATTTTGTCATATTAGGACATGTAGAAAATAACTCGGGTTTCTTATGAAATTCTGCCTATTGTACATCAAGCTTCCTTCCTTTTGAGAAATTTAGTCATAAATTCTCTGCATTCTGACACATTGGTTCAAATTAAAACTGCATCAATAAGTCACAAGACTTATCCTCCTTTCTTTGATTTGTATCACAAAACAATTAATATTCTGTTGCCTTTTATGTCTTCCTAGCACTTAATTCCAAAACATTCTTGTAACTTGGATGTTTTCTCTGGGGTTTTATGTAAACTTTGGGGATTTTATTAGGATCTGGGAACTTTCTGAAATGTACCCATCAAAAGTTATCACCTGCATTATGAATTCTTTAGAAATGGATCCCAGGAGGAAGCTTGGCATATAGCAAATCAGCCAGGAACAAGTTTAATAAAATCAATTTAATAAGTAGGGGAATAGCACACAAGAGTTGTTTTGATAACTACATGCCTCTGGTGCATAGAGTAACACAAAGCCAAATGCCAATTGCTTTCAGTACCTTAAAACATATCTTAAAATTAGAACTCAGGAAATGCCTCACAACTGTTTTTTCTCAGGCAAATTCTTATACTGCAGCATTTAAGGGGACATAGGCAGTAAGGTGCGGGGAGTACTCTGGGGCAAAGGCAGTCTTCCTTTCTCAATAACAGTACTTCTGGTGTTTTTGTTGAGAAAAAAACAATGTATTCTCAGAATCTTAGTAATCGTGTGGAGAATTTCCATATATAACTTTAAACCCTATTTTCTGATCTGTTTTAATGAAGGAAAAATACATACAATGCTTTTAAATCATAAACATTTAAATTTAATGATTAGTCTTTGTGACATATGTATGCCTATAATCTCATTAACACAGTTTTATTTATGAAATAAGTATTTAGTTTTTCAACTGCCAATTTGTAACTGGATCAAGTTATCTCACTGTGTATAACAGTGCAAAAACTTAGTTTCCTTCTCTGGAAATATATATTCTTTTTTTTTTTTTCCTGATGTGTCAGATAACTAAAGTGTGTATTTTTTTTTTTCTCAAAGATTTTATTCATCCATTTGAGAGTGAGAGAGAGAAAGAGAGCATGAGCATTAGGGAGAGGCAGAGAGGAGAGGCAGAAGCAGATCTCCGATGAGCAGGGGCCCCAGTGCAGGGCTTGATCCTAGGACCCTGAGATCATAACCTGAGCTGAAGGCAATTGCCTAACTGACTGAGCTGAGCCACCCAGGCACCTCTGAAGTGTGTATTTCTTTTTGTCAATAATCATTAATAGTAACTCATTTCTAACATAAAAACAATCAAACGCTGTAATAATAAGAGCAGATTTGTGTACATGTTTATAAGGTAGAATGACCACTGATTATATGGCATAGTTCTAAGAACTTTATATATGTTAATTCACATTATCATCATAACAGGTAGAATTATCAATGTCCCCATTTTACACAAGAGAAGACTGAAAAGGTTATGTAAATTGACTGAGATTTCAATTTATTAATGACAGGGCCAAGAGTCAAACTCAGGCAGCCCAGCCCCATTGTCTTTACTCTTAATTTCTTTGCTGTTATTCTCTGCAACATGAATTTTTTGAGATATACTTCTCTCCCACCACTGAGTTATAGATGCCAGATGGGACCCAAAATCTGGTTAGAATATTCTAGGTTTCATTTCTTGTTTCTTTTCTCTACAAGCTTGAAGAACAATTATTCTCTCATTTTTTTCATGTATAAAAGGATAGTAATAAAATCCACCTCATAGACCTTTCATGAAGTTTCAATGACCTACTATATTTAACCACAATGATAAGTACTTGATAAGTGAAATCAGCAGTGTTCTATTTTTATTTTATTATTACACAGTACCTTTTCTGGACATACTTTGCCATTGGGTTGTATCATCATATATCTCTCAGTGAGTCTGTTCTAAAGTTATGGTGCCCACTCTGGAACAGAGGAAGTTTGGAGAGATTTTCTATATGGACGAAGTGAGAGGAAAGACTACTTAACTTCAAATTTGGCAGTTGAGTAACTGAGCAGACCAAACATACTAAGTAAATTAGAATTTATCTTAATACAGTTGACCTTTGTTTCTCTAATGACTACTTTTATTGTATACCAATATCCTAAAAATTTTTCCACTAATTAATTCTGTTTCATTCAATGTATACAACCTGTCCAGTAATTCAATTAACATCTATAACCTATTGTGTTAGTCATAGAGGGATACAATAGTAGGCAGACCAGATTGGTGTTATTCAAATATCTATATATTTATTTTATGTTGCAGTTTTCTTCCTGGAAACAACATCGTTCCCCTCAGCCTCATGAATCTTTACTTTCTGATCTAGAAAGAGACATAGAGGTCGGAAAAATTGGAGTGGATCTTACCTTTTTTTCAACTTGTTGCCTCACCTGCCTTTGTTAATATGAACTTGATTGTAACACAGTAGAAGTATAAACACCAGTATAATTCCAATCTCCACGGAGTAGAAACTGTTTGTTGTTGTTTTTTTAAGGCTCTAAATTTTAATTTCTGTATTTTTAAATTCTGAATACTGAACAAGAGGAATATTAAATCAGTGTGATTGCTAATGTAAAAATAAGGCTTTAATTTTATATGAAAAGTCTATCTTTGTCCTACAACTCTGATAACTAAGTAAAATTCTCTAATGGCATTTAAATGGAATCTTTTAATATGTTTTTTACAAGATAGTTGAAAATTATGTATATAAAATGATCATTATCAGTTTTAGGAAAGAAACTTGTTGTCCTTTGAGTATTACTAGTAACTCGCCACTTGTAACCTGAAGTTGCAGTCATTTTCCCAGTATCACAGACGTTCCTTAAATGAAGTGGAATTAGGAAGAATATCATGTGTCGGGCCTTCATACAGTTAGAGAGAAAACACTGAGAGGAATGAGCTTTTCTTTGCCAACCAATGTACTTTCTTACTAATATAAAGAATGAGACCACTGTTCTAAGTATTGAATTAATCATAAATAAGTTTGCTTTATTAATTAACTTTTAAAATACACATTAAAAAGGGTTTTCTTATTATAAAATAAAAAATCTTATTTAGATGATATGAGTAAGACAACAAACATCATTTTTTAAAAATTACATGATCTCCCAATCTAAAAAAATAAAAATAAAAAATAAAAAATAGCCACTGTTCACATTGTGTTTTATATTTTTTTCATTTTTTTTTCTGCATATATAAATGAGTGAGATATTTTTGGAATTTAACCAACTTTTGGTCCAGTATTTTCTTAAGCCCTTTGTCCATGACCTCCTCCAGCTTCTAATGGTTCTAAACCTGGGATTCAGGGTTGTTTCGTTTCGTTTCTTTTCTTTCTTTCTTTCTTTCTTTTTTTCTTTCTTCTTTCTTCCTTCCTTCCTTCCTTCCTTCCTTCCTTCCTTCCTTCCTTCCTTCCTTCCTTTCTTCCTTCTCTTCTTTTCTTTTCCTTTCTTCTTTCAACTTTTAGAAATAAAATAGTTTAATAGTTTCCTTATTTATTTATGTGTGTATTTATGTATGCATGTATGCACGTATTTATGTGATTATGTTCAGATTGTTTCTCACTCTACAAAGGACATGTAAAAATCTATGGGAGTATTTGGTGATTTGGGGATAGGGAAAGGTTGTTACGGTACTGTGAGTATAAATACCCCACCTCAGTTCCTGATAGTTTCTTCCAGTTTCGTGAAGTTAGATAAATCTCTGAGGAAAAGCCAATGAAGTGGGTGTGGGTAATTCCCTAATTATCTGAGATTTTAGTTTTCTTGATTGGTAGGAAAGGGGCTTTTAAAGTAGAGTTTAAGTTTAGGTCAGGATAACCAAAATTTATTTTGAAAAATGAAGTTGTGGGGCTCCTGGGTGGCTTAGTTGGTTAAGTATCTGGCTCTTGATTTTGGCTCAGGTCATGATCTCAGGGTTGTGGGATCAAGCCCCACATTGGACTGTATGCTCAGTGGGAAGTGTCCTTGAGATTCTCTCCTTTTCCCTCTACCCCTCCCCCTGCTCATGCTTTCTCTCTCTCTCTCCCTCTATAAAATACATAAATCTTTAAAACAATGAATTTGTATGTTTTCTATACTTGAATTTTGGGAAGAATTTATATTCGCCTTAACCTCTCTTTCTATACCTTATCTTTTTCCTGCTCTTCCACTTCCCTCTCTCTCTCTCTTACTACAAAAGATAGACAATTATTCTTCATATTCCATTTTTCTTAGTTTTAGACATTTGTGACATTTTTGATAAGGGTGTTAATTTGGGGGGAAATGTTAGTTACAAACTGAGACTGGGAACCACGTGGCGGTTTTTAAAGCTAAATTAAATAATCACATCCAAAGGGTGATTGACCAAGACAACATAAGATAGATATAGGATTGAATGGGGTGTATGTTGTCAGAGAAAAGAAGCATTACCTCTGCTATCACATTAGTTTAATTTTAACAGCTGAAGGAAATCATCAAAGATTGTAGAAGAGAAAGGACAGAGAAAACAAACAAGACCTCTAGAGTCAGTGTGACCTAATAGAAACCATTGTTGTAATTATCAATCTCTTGAGAAGCTGGTGAAGATATTGTTACCTTTGAGGGACATTTTTTACAGAATATATGTAGTGGACAAACACCAGAAGATTTAAATCAGAATTCATGGGAGGTATGGCCTGTATATCAGTGTTGGTTTTTTTTTTTTTTAATTTTTAAGCTCTGAATATGATTATAATGTGCATCTAAGATTGAAAACTGTGGAATAAACACGTGTGGATGAACAGCCAGTTATGGTACTTCAAGGACAGACCAAGAAAGTCAGTTTTCAGGAGTCCAGGGAATTGGGACCACCTTCCAAGATTAGCTGCTACTACAGGCTAGACCAGCTTGAGCTCACTGCCACCAAAACTTCAGGATGTTTAACACTGCAGCACTAGGGAGACATAGAGCTTTGGAAGTTTCTAAGTTGGGTGTAAGGCGGGATTGTTAACATTTTTGCAAGTCAAAGATATTTCAAGAAGTATGCATTGATTAGCTGATGTAATAACAGTGATTACAAATAGTGGGCTTAATATTTTAATAATATTGCTTCTAAATTACATCACTTTTTTTTAAGTTTATTGAAGGGTGTTATGTTTACTCTTCTTTTTTTTTTAAAGATTATTTATTTATTTGGCAGAGATCACAAGTAGGCAGAGAGGAAGGCAGAGAGGGAAAAGGGGAGCAGGCTCCCTGCTGAACAGAGAGCCCAACTTGGGGCTGGATCCCAGGGTCCTGGGATCATGACCTGAGGTGAAGGCAGAGGCTTAACCCACTGAGCCACCCAGGCACCCTGTTTACTATTCTTTAGAGAAGATTTCATAGAGTTTATTTTCAGAAAAATAAATTAAGATGCCAAAGCTGCTGGATTAAGTGTCTGCTGACTAGCCATGTGTTCTGATGGCATCATTCATCAGAAACCAGTTTCTGAAAGACTGACAGGCTCAAATAGAGCTGACACATCTGATTAGGAAAGACATCTGACCAGGAAGTGATTGCACTGTATTGTGATGTACACTGACGTTTAATAGTCAAAGCTTTTATAGAAGTTTATAAACAGACCTTGTACTAAGTTTCTCTGACCAACTTGTTTTTCTCAAAGAAAGAGATTTCACAATAATTAAAATACTCAGTAGGCACAAGCTGTGTAAATTCATCTCTTATATAATTTGGATGAAACAAACAAATAAGTAAAGAAAATATTCCCATAGTTAAAAATGTTCAGTTAACCCAAGAAGACTAACTCTAATACTAAACATCATTCTAAAAGTTGCTTAAATGTTTGTTGGAACTTTTCTTCCCTAAAATGTAAAGTGAAATTTCCTAACATCCGTTTTAGGATGGAGGTTATTTTACTTTATAATTTTAAATTAATAATTTTTTACGAAGCCACTCAGAAAAATAGATGTATTTTTAAAAATGTAAAAACTGAAATCAGGTTGGTATTTATACTCTTGTTTTCAGCTTTATTGAAGGATAATTGACAAGATATTTGTATATAGTCTTATATTAGCTTGTAATTTATTTTTCTGTTTGTTTTTCTTTGCTGATAATTCACAAAAATAATATTCACATATAATAATAGCAGAAGTGGTAATCAGTCTTATTATTATTTTATAATTCTATCAACTGAACAGATTCAGGACTTGAAAGAACTGAGTTTTATTTTTTCCTTTTGCTTTATTTTCCTGAACTTAATCACTAGTAGTGCCTATCAACTGCTTTGACTGCTCATTGTTATTATAAAAGTTAGACAAAAACTATTATAAAAGTCAAAAAAGATGATTTTTGTCTGACTTGTTTGCTTAAAACAATCATCTACTATTATTAGAGCATAGAAAATATGTTTTTAAATTATTTTTATTAACATATATTATTTGCCCCTGTACCAAATAATATTGTATTATTACCTGTACCAAATAATATTGTATTATTTGGTACAGGTCTGTGAATCATCAGGCTCACACATTTCACAGCACTCACCATAGCACATACCCTCCCCAGTGTCCATAACCCAGCCACCCTATCCCTATTCCCCCAACCCTCGGCAACCCTCAGTTTGTTTTGTGAGATTTAGAGTCTCTTATGGTTTGTCACCCTCCTGGTCATACAGTGTTGTTTAGAATATACACCAATCCTATGCAGTCTCTTGCATGTAAGTGAGTGGTGGCAGTGTACAGTTTTACTAAAGGAAATACTCACTTTTGATGTTTTTAAAAAAATACAATGAAAACTTGCAAGAGCATTCTAATGAATCACACATTTACATTTAATATTGAGTAATATTGTTTTTTTCCTATGGTCTCCATAAGCATGAGTTAACTTGATACTCATAAATATAGTTGGCATCCTGTTACTAACATACTGTTTGGTATATAATTCAACATTTTCTTTCTATTTTAAACCCAGGTGTATATGATATATTAAAAAATGAATATGGTTTATTCATTGGTTCATGCAACAGGTATTTGTTAAATACTCCCTATCTACAAGGTATGCTACTAGGAACTGAGATTACACCAGTGACCTGACATGGCTAGATACCCACTCACAGAAGCTCAAATTGTAGGATAAGGAGAGGGGGGCCAGAAAATACAGAAGCAAAACCAAATATACAAACAGGAAAAAGTCTTAGGGCCACAGTTGTTATGAAAATAATTAAAATGAAAGTAATAGATATTTAATGGGTCTAGATAATTAGATTCAGGGGTCAAAGAAGGGCTCTCAAGAAAGTGAAATTTGGGCTAAATTTGGGCTTAAATTTAGGTAAGCATCTGCCTTCGGCTCAGGTCATGATCCTGGAGTCCCAGGATCAATCCCATGTTGGGCTCCCTGTTCATTGGGGAGCCTGCTTCTTCCTCTGAGCCTTTCCCATCTCGTGCTTTCTCTCTCTCTCTCTCTCTCTCTCAAATAAATAAATAAAATATATTTTTTTAAAAAGGTGAAATTTAAGATGCAATCTAAATGACAAGAAGCCAGTTGTTTGAAGATCTGGAGAACATTTCACACAGAAGGATGCCATTTACGGTAACAGTTCATATGGAAGCCCTGAAACTGGATAAGCTTGGCTTGCGGCTGGACATGTAGATGAAGACAGTCGACTTGAGTGTGAAATTTGTAACATAAATAACAGAAAACCTTAGGATATTACAGGAGAAAATGGGAATAATTGAATTTATGTTCAAAAAGATAATTCTGGCTGCTATGAATGGATTGAGGAGGAGCAGGGGTGGAACAGAGACAATATTGCAATAGTTGAAAAGAGAGATGTAATGACTCAGATACCTAAAATTTTAATTACAAAAGAAATCTGGAAAAGCGTGTAGAACAACAGGAGCACATTTGTGGAATGCTCTACGAAACTCCCCCCTGGTACTTTGTGGACACCAACCACATTTGTCATTTTCTCTCTTACATATCTAGGGCTTGGGTCAAATGAATAACTCAAAGAATGTATAAATAGAAACAAAAAAATGGGAATTTTAGGCAAGTTTTTTAAAAAACCACTATTCATTTCAGTCTACTAATACATAAAATGAGGGTCTTACATTATTAGATGACCCCCAGAGTCATCTGCTCTCCATATAGACAAATGCAATGAAAGTTTAAAGATGAGAAAGAAAAATCAATACAGCATATAGGAGTCGCAGAAGACCTTCTGAAAAAAAAAATGAGACTTAATTGGACTTTGATATGTTTGTAAGAATTCAACAAGTTTTTGGTTCTGAAACAAAGTACAGAAAATAAACCTTTATCCCCCCCTTCCTGTTACCCCATTTTGGCAAACCCCATCTAGAAAAAGAGAAAAATTCTGTCATCTTGACCTTCTCATTGGATTTTTTGATTGATTTATTATATTGTTTGTTAAATTCATTTAGATCTGAATTATTTATTTTTGTCTAGAGAATGCATGCATTCATTAATTTTAGGAGAATGAATGCCTCATTTGAAAACAACATAACATGTTTGCTACGGAAGAGAGAATCGTTTAAAACCAAATTCAAATTCTGGCATGGCTGAGAGCTAAAGGAATTGGTTTTAAAATGCAGGACAGTTTGCTCAGAAATTCATAGAAGGGGATTATTCAGCTGTTCTTAAGAAGTTCATTGTATATAAAACACGTGAACTGACTGTACACCCCAAAACTCTTCAAGAGCCCACAAAACACGTTCTTTCTGAAAGATAATCTACAAATGTTTTAAAAGTTGAACAATTTTAGTTTTGCTTCATTAATTGCATCTTTTCCAAAATTAGAATTTGAGGAATTCTAATTTTTTTTCTATCACACTGTTTTCTAGGACCTAAATATTTTCCATGGGTCTACAACCAGCACACTATGTTCTCATCATTAGTCCTTAATCGACATGCACTAATAAGGATTAAATTCCTTGCATTGCTTTATTCAAAGTATACCTTTCAGTGAAGCTGTTATTTTTAGGGATTCAGTATTTGTTTCTATACTTTGTAAGTTAAACTTAATAGCAATGACATATCTGTTATTTTTTCAGGAAAAAGTTTAAATTGGAATGTAGTTTTAGTCTTTCTTTTAAAAAAGGACTGGCAAGTATCACACAAAATAGACATATTTGAATGATTTTTAAAATATATGGTACAAATTCACTAAACTTAACTGGAAAATATTTTATAATTATTCTTTAACAATTATCAAATACTTTTCATTTTAAAAACAATGTTTAAATATTCTTACACAGGTATGCTTACTTGAAAAGAGATTACATAGGAAAGATGGAGCTCTAAAAAGGGGTGAACAGTAGTGGATTATTTCCTTAAGAAGCTTTTTTGGCAATTGTAATTATTTCCTGGAAGATGTTCTAAGACTATGAGAAAAGTCAATATGTTTTCAAACAAATATTCTTACTTGAAAGGACCATGATGAACTATTTTGAAATCGGTTT
Source organism: Taxidea taxus jeffersonii (assembly GCA_003697995.1). Classification (NCBI taxonomy): domain Eukaryota; kingdom Metazoa; phylum Chordata; class Mammalia; order Carnivora; family Mustelidae; genus Taxidea; species Taxidea taxus. Next base: position 18,709 of record ML109594.1, read on the forward strand.
GCTAACAATTCAGGTAATTAAGGATATTGTTTTTGCTAGGTGTTTATGTAGTTCCTATTAACTACATGCCTTTTCATATGTTAGATGCCAAAGTTCCTGATCATAACCACAGTGTTGGTTGCTTCCTTGAAACAATAGTGTTTCCTGAGGTAGAACTGTACCAGCTGGAGAGAACAGGTGATTGGACACTGACACTCTTAGCCATTTCTTAGGGACCTGCCAGCCAGGGTTTGAGTCTCATTTTTGCCATTCACTTGTTCTATACCATTTGTAAGTTGGCTGCACATTGGAGTCTTAACTCTCTCACAGGCTGATATCATGGGATTATCAGATTTGTTATGATGGGTTGTACCTGGAATGGCATAGATGAGTTTATCCTTTATGCAACCCTTCTTCTGCAAAGTGCTTCCAGCACTGATGTTTAGTTTTTGAAATCCATGTCTTTCTTTGATAAACATAATCATTCCAGCCTCCTTTAATATGATTTAGAATTTCATTTGTGGCCTACTATAAAATGATACCTGCAATAGGAAGCTTCTATTTATTGAAGTGTTCAAAGGCCACACAGTTCAATAACATTTTGATGCTGTTACTTGATTTGTCCTTTTATATATTAAAGCTACAGGGTTTAGTCTCCTTGATGACCTTTTCCCACTAAATTCTAATTAGATGAAGAAATCTTCACTTGTTCCTGGCTCAGAAGAGCAGATAAATAACAACGAGGACAGATGAAGAATACTAGGAAGAGCAATAATACCAAGTAATGATGTTGGAGCTCTTAGTATTGGGCACTGTGCCTAGTGCTTTACGCACATTGTTTGAATTTCCCATAGCAGTTCTATAAAGCAAATGTTATTATTATTTAACAGAAGAAGAAACTGAAATTTAAAGAGGTTAAATAAATTGTCCAAGGTCACAAACAAATGGTAAAGCTGGGATTCTCACCCTCTTCTGCTTTGAAAATGTACCTATGACATCTTCCTTGTCATTAAAAAAGTGTAGAATGAGGTCACCTGGGTGGCTCAGTGGGTTAAAGCCTCTGCCTTCGGCTCAGGTCATGATCCCACGGTCCTGGGATAGAGCCCTTCATCGGCTCTCTGCTCAGCAGGAGTCTGCTTCCCCCCTCTTTCTCTGCCTGCTTTTCTGCCTACTTGTGATCTCTGTCTGTCAAATAAATAAATAAAATCTTTAAAAAAATAACAAATAAAAATAAATACATTTATTTTTAAAAATGTAGAATGTTACTAGAATTTAGCTCTTAGAGATATTTAGAGCAGCAAACATGTTTTATAGATGAGGAGATTTAATGCCAATGCCTAGATGGATCTAAGTCTAAGAATCTCTTCTCCTGGCGTCCTGTTTAGAACTCTCTTCACCAAGTGCAGATTTTCACCTCTCAAGCTGTTTGGGCTGTGTAGAGTGCTGAGCTGCTGGACGTGTCATAGAGAAACCCAGCAGGGTGAGGATTGCTAATAGATTTTATTAATTCACCAAACATTTGTTAAACACTTACTACATGCCAGGAACCATGATGATGTGGTATGGAAACAAAGACTGATGACAAAATTATTGCTATAGAATGTAGTTAGAATTTGGTGACATTACTAAAGTTATTATAAATTGTATTCCTTGGCTTATATAAATTTATACATATAGTTTATTTGTGACAGTAAAATTATTTGTATTTCTGTTCTTATTTGCTTTGTGGAAATGTTCTTTATTTAGTCTCTAAGAAATAGAAGCAAAAAAACAATGTTGTGTACTCATTATTTAATGAAGTGTATTGTATCACTGGCTTTTAGAAGAGATTTTGTGTATGTGTTACAGCCTTAATAGATCAGTATCTTGTTTATTAATGCATTTCCCATATAGAAGCCTATATAGGTTGAAATTGACAGATGGTCTTTTCAAGGCACTGTTGCTCCATATCACTGATGCACATTCACTGGTATATACATGGCTTTTTTAGAGGATACACGTTGACTTGATTAGGTGAAACAAGTATTGGGGTAGGAGTAATGTCCCTGGCAGGCTGCATTGGAGACTATTGGAAAGCCTGCTAGTAGTCTTATCTACAATGTGAACAGTTTGTTTGGCTCTTGGAACTCAGGAATTTTATCCTTGGAAAAAGTATTCTCTATCCATGTACTTTGCATCAGGTATAAAGAATTTTCTCCTATGATTTAAAAAATGAAACAGATAAACATGAGTGGAGGGAAGAGAAAGAGGCAAACCATAAGACATACTCTTAAACAAACTGAAGGTTGCTGGAGGGGGAGGTGGGCAGGGGGAATGGGTTAATGAGGGATGGGTATTAAGGAGGGCACTTGTGATGAGCACTGATGAAGGTGATGAATCACTAAATTCTACTCCTGAAACTAATATTACATTATATGTTAACTAACTGGAATTGAAATAAAAACTTGAAACTAAAATTTTTTTTAAATGAAATAAATAAATAAAATAAAATTACTTTTAAAAAACCTTCTCATATGATTTCCGGATATCATCTGGCCATAATCTTTCTTCTCAATATTTCTAGATTTGGAATAGGAGAGCAAGTTGTTGTTTTAATGTGTTAACCTGTCCCCTTTCCCTTTCTCTACCTGCGTGATACAAGGTCAGCTGCCTTACTAGAAATTCTATAGAATTAAAACCTGATTATTGACTCTAATTTATCTTATTTGCAGTTCCACATCTGCAACTTAAAAGCTGTATGATATTGGGCAAGTAATTTAGCTATTCTGGAGCTTTGTTACCTAATGTAAAATTAAGTGGTTAGACCTAAATTATCTTAAGCAAAAGGGGATTTTATGATAGTAAAAGAAAATTACTTCATAAAACCCAAGGACATTTTTTTTCTCTTTTTTGGAGGGACAGTAGGATCTCAGGAAAAATGGAAATCCTAAATATAAAGACATCTGAATACTATAGCCAACTCTCATCTCTATTTCTCCCTAAAAATTGACTTCATTTTCTTTCTTCATACACTGATGTCATCTGCTTCTCTTACCCACATAGCTGAAAACATGGCTTCAATTTCTCCTGTGCTTATAGCTTTCAATGAAGATACCCAAAGTAAGAATGACTTTTTGTTTGCTTGTTTCCTTTCCCCAGTTAATTTTACAGAAAGAGTCTGACTGACTCCTGGCCATGTTAACAGAGGCCAGATGAGAGCAACTTCCAACATAATCATGTCAGTAAATTAGTATATAGGAAGGAGAGGACTGGTGAAATTCTCAGAAGTGGAGTTCTGGACAGATATAACTATTTTATTGCCTTTAATATTTTTAAATATTTTTTCATAAAAAATAGTGTTATATCCCTTATCTCTGGAAACAGATGATCCTAATATAAATATATTAAAATAAATACAATAATGCTAATAACAACTAAGCTTATTGGCATCATATTGTTTTAGCTTTTTACATGTATAGGCTCTTTTAATTATCACAAGTTTATAAACAAGATAGAACTATTTTTTTCACATAATAAATGCTTTATAAATATTAGCTATCTAACATTTATCAGATATAAGTAATATATAAAATTATCTAATATAAGTAATAGATAATTGGATAAAATGATTGGTATTGATTTGATATTTATCAAATTGTTAAAATGATTTTTTAGAATATAAAATTATTTGTGTTACTATAGGTATAACATGTATGTGCCCATGGATATACATGTACATCATACATTAATACATATATTATAATAATACATATAATTATCTATTTGCCTATGTGTAGAGAGAGAAAAGAGAAAGACGGAATAAAAATAGCACAAAAATGTTAACAGTAGTTATTTTTTTCTTTTTCTGATATCTGTTCTTTAGTTGCCAATTTTGTGCAATGAGTATGTATGCTTTTATTATTAGAAAACTAAAATCCTTTGTATTTCATAATGAGCAATGGCATCATTTACTTTAGTCTCTTTAGGACTATCTTAGTAACTGTCGAAATAGCGAGTTGACAAAGTAAAAGATGTTAAAAATTCTTACACATAAACATATGCCCCCTGTGTTATGAAAGATTGGGAAGAAGAGCCCTCTGTTTGTCCCATTGAGCTAAGTGCCCCCTCCTTATCCTACCATAGCCCCAAATACATTATATGTCTCACTATCCTTATCACATCATATTATATTCTCCCTTACATTTTTTTTTCTTCAGTAGGTCAGATTATTTTGAAGGACAGAAACCATGCTCTGGTACCCTTGTATTCCCAGTATCTGATACAATGCTTGGAACATAAAAAGTACTCAATAATCATTTCAACTCAGAAATGTTCAAGAAATAGAGAGAAGGTCCCTCTAAGGTCCCTCTTTCTCCTCTGCGGTCCCTAGTGGTGGAAACTCCATGGAATTGATTCACTCTCACCCAGAATAACTCTATTCCTCAACATTCATTCCATTCTTTTAACAATATGTCTTACGTACTCATGGAGGTAGAAACCCCACTGTTCTCAGAGATACCCCACTCTACAGCTGCTCACCTGGACTTACTGGAAATGTTATATTTCTAGGGAATTGAAATGTTTCCTATTTAAGAAATGTTTTACCTCAGTAGAACAGAACAGTGAGGAAAGCATTGGGTTTGGGAGGAGGGGGAGAGGGTGCATCTTTCTTTATGAAGGAGGGATTTGCTAAGATAATGTTGAGGGCATTGTACTGTTTTTAAAGGACATTAATAAAATAAATTGCCAGAGAAGAGGGAATGTCAGTTCTTAAAGTTCCCAGTTTTATTTTTAACATATTTATATTACTTTATATTCTTTCCTGTGAAGATGACCTACAACTGTCAAAAATAAATATGTAAAGAAGATGACCTAAGCCCAGCTGTCCATTTTCTTACTCTTCAGTCAGATGTCAGGCTCCAGATACTAATGCCAAACTGAAAGGGTCATGGATGAGCAGAAAGAGGTTGAGTATATGCCTAATTGTCATCTATTATCAGAAAGCTTTTATTCATCACCCATTTGCATTCAGTGTTAAAAGGATGAGCGATATAAGTATAGCCTTGTATTTCTGAGATTGCATGAAAAACAAAGACAACACATATAGGAGTACTTAGGCTAATAGTATACTCTTTCGTTAATGTAACAGTCTGAGCTAGAGTAATTTCAAATATATTATTTGTTAATGTTTAAACTGTTGGAAGGTAAAAAAGAAAACATATGCAGGATATATTCCCCACACAATTTTTAGTTTAGGTGTTGAAACTGATGATGTTGAATATGCCCCAAGAAGGGATGTACATTAAAGAAAATACAACAAACAGGTAGTAAAAGTAGGTATTAGGTTTGGAAAAGATAAAGATAGGTGTGAGGGTAGATAAATATTTATTTTCTATCCACGATATGTCCTTTAATGTGCCTTGTAATCTACTGACCTGCACAACACATTTACAATTTTATAAATTGAATCTATAAGATTCAGATTTTAAATCAATTATATACTTTTTAGGTAGGGAAGCAGTAGTCATTCTTAAGATTTTATGATCTCAAATAGCATCCTCTTTTAGGGCGCCTGAGTGCCTCAGTTGGTTAAATGGCTGCCTTCAGCCCAGGTCATGATCCCAGAGTCCTGGGATCCAGCCCTGGATGGGCTGCCTGCCAGTCTGCTTCTCCTTATCCCTCTGTGTTCTCTCTTTCAAATAAATAGATAAACATCTTCTTAGAAAAATATCATGCTCTTTCTACCATCTTCCCTTCCAATTAGGGATGACAGTTAAAAAAAAGTTTAGGTTTACAATATGGGAAATATAGGCACTTTTGTATATATTTCAAAGGCAATGTGACTTTTTTCATTATTATTTTAACATTCAGTAGGTACCCATTTTCTCATTTAACACATCTGTGAATTAAGTTTATCATCTCTGTTTTTCAGATGAGGACTTTTGACCACACCCATATACATTATATAGGTAGCAGTGCCAATATTCAAACCTAGGTCTATCTAATTCCAAAATCACTATGATTTTCACTAATAACTTCTAACTTCGAATATTTTTTTTTAACTGATAGGTAATCAAGAGTTGGTTTTTAAGTCCTTCAGAAATAGTTCTGCAGTAAAAGTCTAAATCAAATTTGTTAATTCTTTAGGCAATAATGTTTTCTCTAAATTATAATTTTCTTTGTTGGAGAATTAGAGTAGGAGGGAAATTGTCCTTATCCCATGAAAAGCATTATTCTCCTTTTGCAGATTTTCAGCCTGTAACTAGGTGTTGCCCAATATAGCTTGCTCATGGCTGTCAGACACACTCCATGGGCTAGCTCATTTAATTCATTCTCATAAGTGGATAATTTTATTGCCTTTATCGTTTTTGTTTCATTGCTCTGAATTCCTTCTAATTTGTTAAGTTGTCCAATAGAAGGGGATAAGGTGGAGTAAAGCAATAATCTCCTCATGGAAGTCATTTGTCTTCCTATTTATCTTTCCTTATATGTGTGTACAATTGACTCTCACTTATTTGCATAGCTGAAGAGTGAGCACTGTGCCATGGATAATCCAAAAGTCATTTACAGAAGATTTACCTTTGTGATTATCTTTTGTGTAGGTGATATTCCCTCCATACACTTCAACTGCACTCATGAGGGAAGAGAAGACCTATAAGTGTGTTCAATGTCAAAGAATAGCCAAATTATAGTACTTTTTTTGCTGCAAATAATGTATATAGAGAAAAAATAGAGACTTGAATATGTAAAGTCACTCTATAAGGATATAGAATATCCTATTTGGAGTATCATATTGAAAATCAGAATTTGGGGGACGCCTGGGTGGCTCAGTTGGTTAAGCGGCTGCCTTCGGCTCAGGTCATGATCCCAGCGTCCTGGGATCGAGTCCCACATTGGGCTCCTTGCTCGGCAGGGAGCCTGCTCCTCCCTCTGCCTCTGCCTGCCTCTCAGTCTGCCTGTGCTCGTGCGGTCTCTCTCTCTCTAACTAATAAAAAGAAAAAAAAGAAAATCAGAATTTGGGATAAACTATAATCCTGAGACTCCTTTCTATTAATCTCTCAATACTGAGACATAGCATCAAAATCTGCACATACTTATTTAAAGGAGTTTCCATAATGCGTTGCTTATGGGATTGTGCTAACCTCTTTTGTCAACCTGTTTTGCCAGGTTTGTCTGGCTTTGTTTGCTTATAATAAATCCAAACTCTCTTTAAACATACACTTGGGTGTTTTTTTTTTTTTTTTTTTTTTTTTTAGTGTGGGCAGTCTTTTGTATAGTCCCTTTTTATGCTCTAGCTTACATCTTCTTGACTATTTTACTGTTCCTGTGTTTATGGTGCTTTCCAATTTACTGTCATTTTCAAATTTCATCTGTGTGGTGTTTATTCTATTTTGATGTTAGTAATGAAGATACTAAAACCCAAGACCTAAAGCAACCTTAGTGGAGTTCACTTCTTCCCCCAGCTCTGTCTGTTCCCATTTATCATTGCCCCTTGCTTACAGCTCTCTAAATGGTTTTCAAACCATCTGAGAATAATCATCTCCAAGCCAGTTTGAATTAATTTTGTAAGTCAGAGCTTATGAAACATGGAATTAAATACTCTATGAAAACCCAAATATATTACTTGTACTGCACTCCTTTATTCATTAATTTTGTACTTCTATCACAAAAAGCAATCAGATTTATCTGTCATGATTTGTTCTTTATATAACCATCCTGTTCATTTATTACTCATGGGCCTTCCCTTATCTTTTTCCATGTACAGATACTTTATCTTAATGGCTTCTATTAGTAAAAAACAAATGACACTAGGTTACTTCTTGTATGATCAATCATAGCGGTATTTAAGTCATTCATTTTTTCGTCAGTAGATGTTGAGGTCTTACTTTATGTCCTGATGGGACTCTTCGTGTGACGAATGAGCATACTTCAAACTGACTGACACATACTTGGTTCGTAAAGACCAGGGAAAGGGATTTTTGATAATGTAGTCTCCTTTATTCTACAATATGACTCTAATTCCAATATGCTTATAATGGCATGTACATGTATATTATTAATTTTTCACTTTTTTGTTATGTTACTACTTTTTCCTGAGATACTGCTTCATAAATATTTCTCTAACACTTTAAGATACCATAATTTTTCATAATCTTCCTAAAGTCACTGTCAAGAAAGTTGTCCCTTTCAGGTTTTTAAAACTTAATGTCCTAATCCAGTTTGTGAAAAAGAGCTATTCTTACAGAAAGTCAGAAATGCTTTGAAAAACTGCAGCTCTTTTCTTTTATAATGATAGTTTTTCTTTGTTTGTTTGTTTCTTTCTTTTTAAGATTTTATTTATTTACTTGACAAAGAGGGAGAGATCACAAGTAGTCAGAGAGGCAGGCAGAGGGAGAGCAGGGGAAGCAGGCTCCCTGCTGAGCAGAGAGCCTGATGGGGGCTGGATCCAAGGACCCTGAGACCATGACCTGAGCTGAAGGCAGAGGCTTAACCCATTGAGCCATCCAGGTGCCCCTATAATCATAGTTTTTAATTAAAAAAAAAAAGAAACCTCTGTACTAATACCCACATATGCCATTTTACTGTCCCAAAATATACAAATGCTCTCATAAAATATTATTTTATAGTCATCTTTATTTCTCAATTTCTTTGCTCAGAATCTGCATTTATTACTTTAATTTTAATATCATTTGAACAATATTGCCACATTTAACAAGCAAATAAAAATCTCCTTGAATTTTCTCCTTCTTTCTTAAAAATTAAACATGCATGATATTTTAAGAAAGTATTTTATATGACTATAAATATTTAACAGTTTATAATTAAGTGAATTAATTGCTACATATATAATTTAAGTCTAGAGCCAAAAGTTGTAAACATCCACTTTTCTGCAAAAATGTGAATATGGTCCCCTTATATGATTAAATTCTCCCTTTCAAGAGATCATTGAGGAGCACCTGGGTGGCTCTGCCTCTGCCTTCCGCTCAGGTCATGGTCTCAGGGTCCTGGGATTGAGCCCCGCATCCGCATCCGGCTTTCTGCTCAGCCAGGAGCCTGCTTCCCCCTCTCTCTCTGCCTGACTCTCTGCCTACTACTTGTGATCTCAATCTCTCTGTCAAATAAATAAATAAAATCTTCAAAAAAAATAGATCATTGAATCATTGAACTTACAGTAGCTCATTCAGTAGAATGTCACTTAATAAATATTTTTTCATATACATGAAAAATTACCTTGTTTTTTATCTTCTAGGTATTCATTCTTTAATATTATAATTGTTTTTTGGAACCTTTATAAGGCAATTATACAGCCAATTTTTGGGCATAGTTTAAGTCTCAAAGGTAGAAAACAAAATATCTTTTTAAGTTTAACGAAGGCTGAAATTTGAAAAGTGGACTGCTTCATAATTGTCTCATGGTGCTGCCTGTAAGAATTATTGTCAAATAGGAAAAACTCAGACTGGCAGCCCCTTAAATACATACATATATTCTTAATTTTTCACTGGAAATGTAATGTTGTATTTGGTTTCAAGCATACAAGGAATGCAAATGTTTATAGATTTAACTTCAACCAGTGACCATTTGAAAAGAATTATCCAAAATGCTACATCCTGTTGTGTTAGGATATTAGAAGCAGGAAAATGAGGGTATGTGTGTGGCTTTTGGATGTGCTTTTCCATAAAGACTTGCATCATTTTAATCAATGAGTTTGTTGAGACTCAAACAGAGAGGGAGCTGTCATTGATGTGTTCAACATTAACCCCAGTTAGATCTCAAAAGAAGCCTTGTGATGGTGCTGGATGCGTATGATTTATACCTTTGATATCGTGTGATGGCATTACATGATTAATTCTGTACTGCCATAAAGAAAAAGCTTTTTAAAAAAAAATATCGTTTTCCCTTTCCTTGCTTGTTTGTTTTCTAATGCTCAGATAGATATAATCTCTTTTTTGTATGCCATGCAAATATTTCAGAAGATTCTAGAACATTCTAGAAAAGCATTACATCCCAAGATGTTCAGTTGCATTTCATCCCCATAACCTGCATGTTGAATGCAGGAGGCAATGACTCCTACTTTTGTCACCACCTCCCTTTTTATTTGCTTCAGCAATAAGCTAATAGAAAATGTTTCTGTTTGATCAACATTGTCTTCTGCAGTTCTTTGAAACCCTTGTTGTTGTGTGGGCCATGACTATCATAAACATTTTATAACTTTGTGTGAGGGCATCTATCTTATTGACAGAAAAAAATGAAAAATTAGAATAGACATATAATATCCAACACTGACCCTAGACTGCCAGTTGATCCATTTGCTCTGAACTGGGAAAGACAGGCTATAAAGAATGTTTCAAAGAATATTTTAGAAACACTTTTCAGTGACCTATCAAATGATGATGAAACATCTAGAAATAATATTCAATTTAAGGGAGTGCTTCAAAGCATGTGGAGATGTTTTCCATGTGTATTTTACCATTTTGTCATTTCAGAGGTAATAGGAAGGGAACCAGAGAGGCTATGAATAGTTTCAAAAATTAAAAGGAAATGTTCAGCAGAAGCAGTTCCTAAAAATGTACAATGTAAACCTTTAGAAAACTTTCGAATGTTAATGATTACGTTTTATTGTTTACCATGTATCATAAAATGAAATAAAACCCTATTGAGAGCTCATTTGCTAAATTTTGGCCCATGGAGTATTCCTAGTATATCTTCACTTGGATGGACTCTGAAGGTGATAGGTGCTTTCAAAAAGCAAAACATGCAAATTTACATTAAAAATATGATCTTCAAAAGAAATACATTCATAATATATGGCAAACCTAAGACTGAATGACCATTACTTGAAAAACTTTTTTTTAAATGATTTTATTTATTTAAGAGAAAGAGAGATTACACGAGTGAGGAGAGAGGCAGAGGGAGAAGAAGCAGGCTCCCTGCTTGGGAGCCTGGCAAAGGCTCCACCCCAGGACCCTGATATCATGACCTGAGCCAAAGGCAGAAGCTTCACCTAGCTGCCCCCAAATATAATTTTACTGTAGAACTTAGCCTTAAAAAAATGTATTAAGCCACCTCCTCAAATGTATTATACTTTCTTGCCTATTTTCTTTAAATTAAAGGATGCCAGATCTGTGTTAAATTCCCATTATGTGAGGAGCTAGTACTCTATGATTGATGAGCTGAGTAGAAAGTGATTATAGCTTTACAAGTATACAGGATTTAGAACAATAGTCAATGAAAAATCCACTATATAGTCCTCAGGTTTACTCTGATTTATAAACTTTGTAATAGTTTATATACTTTGTAAAAAGGTACTTAGCAAGTGCAAAGATGTATTTCCTAACCTGAAGTTTCTATGATGATGTGTATTTACTTTATGATTTATAATAGTGACATATAAGTTTGTTGCCTTACAATTAACTTTCTATAATGGTGGTTATTAGATGACTATGGGAGTTGTTATACAGAGAAATAAAATAAAAGGTTGATCATTCAGTAAATTTTTTACAGCAGAGGCCTTAATTATTAAAGACATAAACACCTCAAGTTGCTTTCTTAGCAACACAACTTAGAGTTTTGACAGGATGCATCTTTTCTCTTTTGTCTCAGCTAGTTAATTTCTTTAGATTTATTTATTGTATTAGTGAGGCCACAGGCTTTTAGAAATATATATAGAGAGAACTAATAAGAATGAAAAGAATAGTGGCTATTGCTGGCAAGCATAAAGGGAATGAAAATAAATATAATTTGGGGGTTGGGATTTGACAATATCTCTTAGTAATGAGATCTTCAAATTCTTGACCTAATATTTAAACATTCCTTTCATGCCCCAAACACACACACACATATGCACACACACAAATGTTTATGGTAGCATCATATTTAGTAGTATAAAAGAAAAGACAGCAATGTTTGACCAATAAAAGATAGTTAAATAAATTATACTGTACATATATGGGGGGGATGAAATAGTGAAAATGTATGGAGTGATTATCTATAGATACCTAAACAGATAATTCTATATTAAGTGAAAAAAACATACATATTATGAACCAATATGCATATTATGATTCCATTTGTATTAAATTAACAGTAATAATACTATATATAATACATATAATATATATGTCTATCATATATAATATATATAATATATTTTAAAATATATTAGTTTTAGTATATTCATAGTTATAAATCTACAAGTGTTTATAAACAAATCAAATACACAGTTGGAATAGTATGCACCTAACTGCAAATGGTGGTTGGCTTTAGAGATGATAGAGCTCTTAGTGAGCTTGTATGCTTCATGTCCTGCATTTCAATATAATTGAAATGTGTACAATGAACTAATGTTATTGTTCTAAGAAAAAAAAAATCACCAAATAAATTAAATATAGGCATGAGTGTGCTTTAACATGCTTTCTGGCATTTCTTCTTCACAGAGACATTTTAGTTTAATAGATTTTTCTCTTTCATGATTAATCTTTGTAAAACATTCATTTTTTTTCAGAGAATAATAGAGAATTATCTGTAATTTTTCATTTAAGATACTTACAGCTATCTTCATTTTGAAAGGTAGTACACAACACACACACACCACCCATTCACAAACCTGTTTGGGACTAGATATAGTTTATGGCAGTGGAACCGATGCCAATGGAGGATTTATTTCCTCCTTATTGAAGTGTCAGGAAATCTAGCTCTTTTTAACTAAATTATAGGATGTCCTTAGAATGAATAAATTAATGCCTACAATTAAAAAGGACAAGGGAAGTTACCTAGGAACTTGGGGTTTAAAGTCAACCCCTGTGGGTTTGAAACTATCTTTGGTAATCTGCAAGCTAAGGGAGTTTCTACAAATTATTTTATTCTCTCCAGGCCTTTAAGTTCCTCACCTGAAAAAAAATGACAGAATTTCTACTTACCTTATTGAGATTGTATAAATGTTAAAATATTAATACATGCAAAAGCTCAGAATTCTGGCTGGCATTTAGGAAACATTCAGTAAATTTAATTATTATAGCTGCATAAAATTATATGTGTAACATATATGTTTATACATAACATACATGTATAATATATAACATAATATATATAAAATATTCTGTAGAATAGGATAGTACCTAGTATATAGAAACTCTCAATAAATATTAATGACTCATTATTGCAATATTTTTATTGCTATTACTTATTAAAAGATGTGGGAAAATATTATATAAAACCTAGGATAAAGAGCACCACCACCAAAATGCCCAGTAAGCAGAATAAAAGTCAAAAAGAGAGGAAAAACTCTCTTTGTATGGAATCATGAAGTTCCCTGAATCATCAGGGAGAATGAATCACTCAAAGGAAAGAAATAGTTTAGTAAGAGAGATAGCCGGGAAAAATATATGGAGAACAGTGATATCAGAACTGGTGACAGGAAGCAACTAGAAATACAAACCCAGGAATCTACGGCTTGTGAAATACTGTAGTGTTCTCATGTTCAGGGAGACCTATAGCAATATCATGTTATCACACACTTGCTTATAGTGCTGCAGTAATGAAGAAATGTGGAATTGTCAGTAGGTTTAAACACTACATTTAAGATCAAGGATGACTTAATTATATTGACATGTGTATTGCATTATTCTCGAGTAAATAACATATAAAGTTAAAAAGAACTAAATTCAGGGCTGATTTTGTCAATCACATGTCACTAAGCCCCTGTTCATGTAAAATTTCTGAAACTAAAAAAGAAAGTGCAGCATCACAACAAAGAGTGAGGTTGAAGAGCTGCTGAGACAAAACAGAAATGAAATTCACTTCATCAAAATGAGGTGTCCCAGGTCTATATCTGACATGAAAATTGTAGTGTATTTGCAGTACATTTTCAAGTAATTAACTTAAATAATTGATAATGCTATTTGCCTATTATAGGATTCTGTCTAATTATCAAGAGAATCTTTAACTTCTCTTGGAATTACAGCACTCTCTTTCTTGGTAGACCATGTCTTACATTATCCTTAGTCAAGAATGCAATGATTGAGTTATTGGCATAGTTATTGCCATTTTAATTTTATGATTTGGTAATTGCTGAGTGCCAACCAGGCTTGTTCTTCTAAGTCAAAAAGCAGAAAATGCCTAGCACTTTAATGTTTTCAAACATAAGAAAGCAATGTCATTATTGAAAGATGAGAATTTGTATGGGAAAGACAAGTCTGAAGTGTTACTTTTCCTTGTTTAAATAGCTATGAAATATAAGAAACATACAGAAACACATACCAAGTAAAAATGTACAATTTATGAGGTTTTTTTGAAGATTTATTTATTTTATCATTTACTTATTTGACAAACAGAGATCACAAGTAGGCAAAGAGGCAGGCAGAGAGAGAAGGAGGGGAAGCAGACTCCCTGCTTAGCAGAGAGCCCCCGATGTGGGGCTTGTCCCCAGGACCCTGGGATCCTGATCTGAGCCGAAGGCAGAGGCTTTAACCCACTGAGCCACCCAGGTGCCCCCAATTTATGAGTTTTAACAAAGCAGACACTCTCTTAGCCCCTGACATGTGTCAAGAAATTTAACACTGCTTTCGATATGTCTCCTGCATGTCATTCCAAATTACTGTCCTGTTTCCTTTCCAAAATAACCACTATTTTGATTTCTTTTCCTTTTTTAAAAAATATTTTATTTATTTATTTGACAGAGAGAGAGAGATCACAAGTAGGCAGAGGGGCAGGCGGGCGGGGGGGTGGGGAGGCAGGCTCCCTGCTGAGCAGAGAGCCAGATGCGGGGCTCCATCCCAGGACCCTGAGATCATGACCTAAGCCAGAGGCCGAGGCTTAACCCACTGAGCCACCCAGGCGACCCCGCTACCTTGATTTCTAACATCGTAGTATAATTTTGTCTGTTGTTGAAATTTATATATAAATGCAACCGTGTTTTGTATTTTTTTTAAAGATTTTATTTATTTATTTGATAGATAGAGATCACAAGTAGGCAGAGAGGCAGGCAGAAGGAGAGCAGGGGAAGCAGGCTCCCTGCTTAGCAGAGAGCCTGATGCGGGGCTTGATCCCAGGACCCTGAGATCATGACCTAAGCCAGAGGCCGAGGTTTAACCCACTGAGCCACCCAGGTGCCCCTAATGCATGTATTCTTTATGTTAGCCTTATTTGCTCAGCTTTATGTGATTTCTACTCATGTCTTTTATGTAAACTTAACTCATTACTTTTTAGTGCTGTATTGCATTCTGTTATACATATTTCTACTATTTATGAACACTTGCATTGTTTCCAAATGTCTATTATGACTAATAGTGCTATAACCATTTTTGTATATGTCATGTGATATACATGTTTTGTGAGGTATATATCTAAGAGTTGAATTACTGGGTCCTATTGTATACATAAGTTAAACTCTGGTAGACAATGACAGTTTTCCCCAATTTAGTTATAATTATACATACTTATAAGCATAAGCATATCTTTGTTAACTTATAGAGCATTTCTATTTTAGACAATAGTAGGTACGTATCTCATTGTGATTTTATTTTTCATTTCTCTGATTTTTAATTAGGTTGCACACACCTCCATATATTTAATTGCCATTTGGATATCCTATTTTCTGATATGTTCATTTAAGTCTCTTGTCTATTTTTAGTTGGATTGATTCTCTTTCCTTATTAAATGTAAAACTAATTTAAATACTTTGCCTACAAGCCCTTTTAGATTACATGTGTGACAACTATATGTTCCCTTTCTGTGGCTTGCATTTTAACCCTAAGAGGTTAAAAGCTGTCTTTTGATGAATGAACGTTTTGAAAGTGTACATGTTAATCTTATTTCTTAGAAGCAAACTATTTTCCACAAGCCATTCTCCAATGAGCAATTTGTGTTCTATGACTTTGTATATAGAGATCCCTTTTACCAAAAACAATTTCTTTCTTAACTTCACTACTTCCTTGTACTTCACCAGTCTGAGAACTATCATAATTCTCTCAAGGCATTTAGTTTCTCCTTCCATTTGATTTCATTTAAAATATATATATTTCATGGGTGGCTCAATCATTAAGCGTCTGCCTTTGGCTCAGGTCATGATCCCGAGGTCCTGGGATCGAGCTCCACATCTGGTTCTCTGCTCAGTGGGAAGCCTGCTTCTCCCTCTTCCACTCCCTCTGCTTGTGTTCCTTCTCTCGCTGTGTCTCTCTCTCAAATAAATAAAAATTTTTTTAAAAATAAATAAATATATATTTCAAAAAAGATATATGTATATATTTTTTTCATCTAGGTCATTTATCGTACTATATTCAAATTATTTGTTTACCTTTCTGTCTCCCTTACTAAATCATAAAGTATAATGTGGCCAAGAAATTCTGTTTCTTTTGTAATGTCTAATATAGTTTAGTTACTACTTAAAATAAGCACTTAATAATACTGTTGGGTCAAATTGAATTGACTCGATTTCCTTTATCATATGGTAAAATCAAATCCCGCAAAGCATCTGTCTTACTCGTTTTTATCTCTCTTATGATCTAACGCTTTCCTTTTTACATGGAAGATACTTGTCAACTAAATAATTAATGAATTATCTAAAAAGTTGAAGTAGTTAAAGTATGAAATACAGAATATTTTAAAATAATTAGAGTTTTGTTATTTCAAATATAAACTATGATTTAATTAAATTAGGTTTATATGAACTAATTAGATATAACCCTTC
This sequence comes from Taxidea taxus jeffersonii, assembly GCA_003697995.1. NCBI lineage: Eukaryota > Metazoa > Chordata > Mammalia > Carnivora > Mustelidae > Taxidea > Taxidea taxus. The sequence goes on from ML109594.1 coordinate 35,351, forward strand.
AGAAATATTTTTGATTGCTCTAATGAAATTAGATAATAGATTCATCATTAATAAAATAGTTGATGTGCATATACATTTTTTTGTTCTTTTGGTGTTTGTTTTCTTAGATGTTTAGTTATTCTAAATTTTGATTTTGCTTAAATATTTTAATAGAACAAATTAAAATTCTCTGGTTAAAGTTCTGAGAAAATGAAGACATATTCCTAGCCATTAGGTTCTAACTATATAGTACTATCATAAATATAACAGTAGAGGAAATCAGAATGCCTGAAACATTAGTTTTTTAGCCATAACAGATTTATTTGTGTTCTTTTCCATTTTGAAATGAAGAAAACATTTCATATGTAATCTTGGCATTAAAATTTAAAAGAATATGAAATCACATTGAAAATGTCTTCTTAGTATGCCCCATGACTGCTATATAAATATTTTGTCCTTCAATTCATTAACTTTGATGAATAATATATAAACAAAAAGTAATATATTTCTCTACATCAAGAAATTTATAAACTATATAATTTTTTAAAGAGTAGGGAACTCAATTTCTTGTCTTTTTTATTCATACTTAAAATTATATAGGATTAATTGCTTTGATTTTTTTCCTGACTTAGTGGCTCTGAGAAATACTACCCAAAATGAAATATGCCATCCACAGAGAAAAGTCTAGTGTACAGTTCCTTTTAGGTGGCCCAGTCATTCTGAGAAATACTTAAAGCTATTAAATAAAAATGCCTAACATAAAATTAATTCAATGATTATATAATTTTATTGTTTTTCATCCAAGTTATACAGTACCATTAGAATACATATATTAAATATTACATTCTAGTGTCTCAAGACAGTTTATGCATGAAGCCCTCAATAGCCTATACCAATTAAAGCATTTTTACAAAATAAATATAGCTTGTCTTGTGAATGAAAATTGGATTAACTAAAACCATTAATTAGTACTTCTTAAAAAAATCCTAAAGAAGAATTTTCTAAGACATAGTACTTTATTATTCTATGTGCTTTCATTTTTAGGAAAAAACCTTGTTTTATGCTCATTTGTAAAGAGACAAATAGATGTATAATGGCAGAAAGAGCCTTTTAATGAAAAATAAGGCATGAGTTTGAAGGAAATATTAGGTCTATGATTGAGCTATGAACTTGGCTGAGTTAATGTCATCTTAAGATGTCCTGGAATGCTTCTAGAAATTGGCAGTACTCTGTGACCAGTAAATTTTAAATAAGGTTTAGAGGATTATTTGGTAAAAGGAGAGGAGTCAAAAGCACTAGGTGGATAGTTGGGCTAGTACCAAAATTTCTTGAATCTGGCAGTTCTTTAGAATCGCCTATAAGCTGCTTAAAAAGACAAATTCCTCCACAGAACCACTAAATCAGTGTCTAATTGTGAGAGAATATGAACTTGAAAAACGTTAACACCAAATAGATCCTAAAACATCTCTTGCAAATCTAATGCCCTTGGAATCTATGGGTATTAATCATCTTGTAAAAGAGAGGTAATTGTTACCTCCCTAAGCTGTTGGGAATGTTCACTAAAATGGTATCTAGCTATTTGTTAGGCACTATATAGACATAGGTATACATCTTCTTAGCATTAATTCAGCGTCTAAATATATACTGTTTGCTTCATTATGTGATTAAGTCCTATTTCCCCTAATAAACTCAGGCTCCACAAAAATGGAGGCTTTCTTTTTCTCACCTTTGGATCTCAGGTGCCTAACTCAGGCTGGACACTTAGCACTTAAACTTGTCTTCAGTTGAGTGGCTGAGTAGGTGAACTAGGCAGAACAGCAAAAGCTAGGAATGGGGGCTAAAACAAGTAGTAGTGTAAGTTTATGAAAAGCTCTGCATTCTGTTATAATGAGATTTGACTGGCAGATCAAAACCAATTACGCAATATTCTAATAATGGGAATGGATTCTTCTCCCAAGCTCTCTTGCTTGCTTTGGCAAGCATGCATCCTTCTCCAGGGAACTCAGTCTGAAACTGTCTGGTATGTCCCTTCTACACTCAGGGGTCTACTCTATATCATGACAGATGGAGCTGTCAGAAGGAGAATACACTATGGATTCAGAAAGATTAAGTTTTGAGATTTTGTGAATTAGACATTTGGATAGGGAGAATTATCATCATTCAACTATACTTCCTATCACTTGTCTTGCCACCATGATATCTAGATAGGGTGATGTGGACTGCCTCAGTGAAATAACACAATATTCACCTAAGACAAGCATCGTAAAGTATGTATAATAATATCCCTTTAAAAAGAATCCTTACCTGTACCCCTGAAACAAATAATACATTATATGTTAATTAAAAAAAAAAAAACAACAAAACCCTTACCTCTAGTCTCAGGTAAGGACAGGGCTATCTGTCAAGTTCAGCAGAAGTAGATTGAAACTCTAACTTCCTCACTCATTCACTCATTGTCCTTTGGCTTGAATGCAAACATTTGGAAGTTACTATCTAGAAAAATACTATGAATAGAGCAAAAGTTGGAGTCAGAACTAATTTGTATCTAAGCCTTCCGTTCTGCTAGCTGTGTGATATGGGCAGCTCATTTAATTCCCTAGCTTCTCAGTTTCCATTCCTGTAAAAGTGGAGTATCATTACCAACTTCATAATGTTGTTGGGACAATTACATGTAGCCGTTGACAAAGAGCAATTGCCATGGATGGTACATAGCGTTAAATAGCTGTCTATGGTCTTCATAAAAATATTCCCACCAAGTGAAATGACTTCCCCACACTAGACAAGTGGATGTGGCTTTTCAACTATGAATCGTTTGAGAAAAGAGTATTTAGCCAATGTCATAATTACTTCAAATGTCATATGTTTCACCATAATAACCTTATAACAACAGCAAATTGCTTTAATGACAAAAGACCAAAAAAGACAAATGACATACTTTGTGAGTCTATTGTTAAGGTATTCTTTCTCATGAATAAATATTTTGATTGAACATTATCTAAAACTACATACTTTAATGCAGCAGTTTATAGCTTTTAATGATTTCAACAGTGATAGAAGATTATTGTCTTTTGTATTCAAACATTGCATTCATGAAGCTTCTACTACCTGATTATGCAAATATTCCTGAGAACCTGAGACTGCATTACCTTGTAAATGTATTATCTCTTTGATCAGTGTCTATGTGGCTACTTCTTTTAAAGACTTCTCAGCTTATTGATCTTTGAATTTAGTGTCCCAGAAATCAATGAATATTGATTTAAACTGTGCTTCAGACTTTTTTTTTTAAGTTCTTCTGCTTGCTTTAATTGAAGTTGTTTCACATCCATCCAAAGGTTAGTGGTAGCTTAACAATACAGGTATGGATCAATTCATAGAGATCCTTATTCAACAAATATTTTTTTATATCAAGTACATTTTATGTGCTAAGAAATGGCATTATAAAGTCATGGTCATTCCCAAAGAAACTGTATCTAGTGGGTCTTGGTCGACATCTCATCAATGGTATTCAGAGAAGTTAAGTAAATGACATGCCCGAGGCCCACAGTTTATTAATTTACTCCAATGTTTTCTTCTTTTTTTTCCCCTATGTTTTCTTCTAAGTGTTTTACAGTTTGAGGTCTTACATATATGTCTTTGATCCATTTTGAGGTTTGTTTGTTTGTTTTTGTATATTATGAGGTAGGGTCTAGCTTCATTCTTTTGCATGTAAATACTCATATCCCCCCTTACATCATTTGTTAGAAAGACTATTCTTTCTCCCACTGAACTGTCTTAGCACCCTCATCAAAAACCAGTTAACCAAAATTGCATGAGTTTATTTCTGGACTCTTAATTTATCCTGTTGATCTAAATGTCTATTATATTATGTCAGTACTACACTGTCTTAATTGCCATAGCTTTTTGGCAAGCTGTGCATCTTATGTATGAGTCTTCCAACTTTGTTCTTTTTAAAGATTGTTCTGACTATTCTTGGTCCCTTGCATTTCTCCACAAGTCTTAACGTCAGCTTGTCAATTTCTACAATAAAGTAACCTGGGATTTTGACAGGGATTGTATTGAGTTTGTAGATCAATTTGAGAAGTATTGCCTTCTTAACAGTAAGTCTTCCAATTCAAGAACATGATATTTTTCTCCATTTATTTAGATGTTCTTTAATTTTTTCAATAATATATTATACTTTAATTTTTAGTGTAGAAATCTTACACTTCTTTTTAAAAATGTATTCCTAAGTAAATCTTTTTTATGTTATTATAAATGAAATTATTTTCTTAATTTCATTTTGGGATTTTGATTACCTGTAAAACAAATATAATTGTTTTGCTATATTGCCTTGTATCTTTCAATCTTGCTAACTTATTTAGTTCTGATAGCTGTATATGTGCATGTATGCATGTTGGATAGAATTATTTACATGTAAGATCATATCATCTGCAAATGTAGATAACTTCCTTCTTCATTTCCAGTGTGAATGCTTAAAAAAAAACTATACTGACTAGAACCTTGTGTACAATATTTAATTGAATGGACAAGAGTGAGCATATTTGACTTATTCCTGGTTATAGAGGGAAATCAATCAGTTTTTCATTATTAAGTGTATTTGCTGTGTGTTTTTCATAGATTTCCTTTTCAGCTTGAGGTAGCTGCATTGTAATTCTAGTTTATTTTGCGTTTTTATGATAACAGAGTGTTGGATTTTGTCAGATGCTTTTTCTGCATCAACCAAGTTCATTATGCTTTTTCTGCATCAACCATGTTCTTCATCCTTTATTCTATTAATATGATTTATTACATTAGTTGATACCAACCTTGTATTTCTGAGACCAATCATATCTGGTCATGGTGAATAATCCTATTTATAGATTGTTGGGTATGTCTTGCTAATATTTTGTTAAGGACTTTTGCATCTATATTCATAAGGGATATTGTACTATATATATTTTTTTCTTGTGATATCTTGTTTGGTTAATCTTAGCCACAAAGTGTAGCTGGGAAGTGTTTCTTCCTTATTTATCTTTTGGGAGGTTTTGTGAAGAATTGGTACTAATTCTTTGGTGAATATTTGGTAGAATTTTCCAGTGAATCCATCTGGGTCTGGACTTTTCTTTGTGGGAAATTTTTTAATTACTTAATCATTTGTAATAGGTCTATTCAGAATTTTGATATTTTCATGAGTCAGTTTTAGTAATTTCAGTCTTTCTAGGACTTTGTCATTTGTATCTAAGTCATCTGTGAGCGTCATGTTCTTTTTTTAATAGAATTCCCTTAGCTAATTTTTATTCCTATAAGATTAGTGACAATATCCATTCTTTCATTCTGGGTTTTAGTAATTTGAGTCTCCTTTTTAGTCTTGGCCAGTCTAGCTAAAGGTTAATCAGTTCTGCTGGTTTCATCAAATAATCAACTTATGCTTTTCTTGATTTCTCTACTGTTTTTCTTTTCCTTACATCGTTTATTTCTACTCTAGTCTTTCCTTCCTTCTGCTTGCTGTGGGTTTAGTGTGGTTTTCTTTTTCTAGTTGCTTAAAGTGGAAGGTTGGGCTATTGATTTAAAATATTTCTTTTTTACTACAGGTGGTCATGACTATAAATTTCTCTGAGCCCTGCTTCAATTGAATCTCTTGTTTTAGTATTTTTTATTTTTGTTTTTATTCATAGTAAGATATTTTCAAATTTCCTTTGTGATTTCTTCTTTTTGAGCCACTGGTTGAGTATATTATTAATTTACTCATATTTCTTTCTATCATTGATTTCTAAATTCATTCCATTCTGGTGAGAGAACAGCTTTGCATGATTTTAATCCTGTTAAATTTAGTGTTGTCCATCCTAGAGAATGTCCTATTTGCCCTTGAGAAGAAGGTATATTCTGCTGCTATGTGGATTGTTTTGTAGATGTCTAAATTTAATTGTTTAAAATGTTGTTCATGTTCTCTATTGTTGATCTTCTGTCTAGCTGTTTTATATATTGTCGTAAGTGGAGAATTAACATTTCCAACTATTATTGTTGAATTGTGTTTTTTTCTCTGTGACCCTGAGAGGGATCTTCTTGGCTATATCTTCTCCTCCTCCTTCTCCTCCTCGGTCTTCTAAACTTTGGGCTGTTCTTCTGTTTTGCTTTACCAGAGGTACCGACCTCTCTTAGGCATGGAGTTCCCTACTCTCTTTCCAAAGGCCGACTTGCAGAGCTCTTTATCCTAAAGGTCTGCCTTTCCTTTTTGCAGAATCCCTGTGCCACTGCACAGGAGCTAGGAATGGGAATCTGCTTTTCCAGGAGTGACACTCTACCTTGAGTGGGCAATGAAAGGAAACTGCCAGATCCTGGTCTCAACTTGCCCTCCCTGGCATGAAACCTCTGTTGTAGGAGTGAGGATGATCTAGACTCCAGTATTCATGCACTATCATTGAAGGTCTGGTTGTGGGAGGGAGACTTGATCCTCTTTACTGTTAACTGTATGAAACAGTTCTGCAACTTGGGATGGGGAGGGCTGAGAAGATGATAATGTTAGCAGCCTGTCCTTCCTACAGTAAAATTGTAACCCTAGACCGGCAGCTGGGAGAATAGGGAGCTGAACATGCTTTTGGCAAAGCTTCCATAACACAGAGCTGGGGTATAAGTAATGAAGCTTGACATGGCTCAAATTCCACAGACACTTTCTGTTCTTATAGAGATATGGTAGTTTTTCTTAAAGAAATGCCTCTCCCTTTGCTCTGTGCCCATAGGACAATAGCCAGATATTTTAAATGATTGTGTGTTTTAATGATTTTCACCAGTTATATTGTTGTTTTGCTGGGGGAGAAGGTCTGCAGAGCCCCTTACTCCATCATTCTTAAAGCCTCACCCCCTAGAGGATGGTGGAATAATTTTTTTAGCATTTTATTTTTCATTCAAAAATTGCTTTTTTGCTTGCTAATGCATGGAATAGTAAAGGAACAACTTTTGTTTCACCATCTAGCTGCAACATAATTCATTCATTTTAGTGAAGAATCATATACTTAACGGTAGCTCCTGCTGGGCAGACGTTACAGATTCTGTAGCAAGCTGCAACATCTCAGAACCTTTTCTTATTGTTGATATTCCAAGAGTATAGAGAACTTTTAGAAAATGAAATTTTAGAACTTTCAGAAAATTAATGAAACTTTAACTCATTCTTTTGCAAGTATCCGTCCCCCCTGCCCACTTCTAATTATTCATTATAGTGTAGTGGTAAAACTTTTTGATTGGAATTAGGAAAGTTGAAATTAATCCCAGCTCTGCATCTCAAGAACTTTTGACCTTGGAAAAATCATTTCACCTTGGTATATTTACTTTGTAAAATTCAGTAGTTCAACTATATGATCTTAAGTCTCCATTCAGTTCTGTGCTGATTAATTCTGAGAGTCGAGTGGTCATCTTTGACAGTTCTATTTTTTCACTGCCTACATTCTTAATTCCATACAATTTAACTTCATTCCTTTGTACCCTATTGTTGCTAATCTCTCCAATGTGAGTTCACAATTCAAAAGAATTGCATGATTTATTGGCATTTGTGTGGCTTTTGCTAATATTGATCTACTTTATTTCTTGAAACTGAGTCATGGAGAGCGTCAATGACTTTTCAGTAGTCACAGAAAAAATCAGAAATGGAATTATGACATTAGTTTCTGAATACCAGACCAGTGGGTGGGTTTTTGGGCTTTGGGGTGTTTTTTTTTTTTGGTGTTTGTTTGTCTGTTTACATTGTTATATTTCACCTGGGTACCTTCTTAGAAATGAAGCTGAATATACCAGAAGCCGATAATGCTAAGAACAGATCAAATATGCTTCTCAAAAATTTTTTGATGATTCTGTGTATTCACATATTCTGATTTTTGCTTAGTAATTACTGTAACAACAAGAAGGGTATTGTGATCAAAATCAGAAAATATTGAAGGGACATTGTTTCTTCATTGAAGTAACTTCCTTCCTGAATAACTCTCAGGGGCCCTAGCTTCTTCCTAGTGCATACATTAAGACTGCACATTAAGACTATATCACATTGCTGAAGTTGTAGTTTTAGCTAGAAATCTGAGATCCATATATTCATGTTTAATCTCCTAGAGAATAACATGTGGGCATTCCCCCCGTGTTTACCAGTTGTTCCTCCTATTAAAGCAAGACCGTTTTTGTTTTTCCTAGGTAAGCCTGTGAAGCTATTAAGTGGATGTGGAAAGCCACCAAGTTCCTCTACTTCCTCAAAAACCCTCTGCATCTATAGTATTCTTTTTGGAGGATTTTAGGGCCTAAGTCAGAACCAACCAAAAGGCTTCAAATTTATGCCTGTTGCTCCACATCCAAAGCAAGAGCCTTTTAAGACCTAATCAAATGAGTAATAGTGGCTACTTTCATCTTGAATATTCTTTTTCTGGCTTTTGTTAAGGTAGAGAGAAGTCTGTTCAGCAGTCACTTTGTAACTAGTCATTAGAGTTCTTTTTCTGGCATGATGTTAAACTCAAATTGAGGGAAAATTGCCTAACATTCCTTGGAGACCAATTGCTTCCAACTAGACTGCTTATTAAATAATTCTAGTTCAGACCTACGATTGTTATATGTACCTTCATCCTCAATTCACTGTGAACAAGCACATTTTTATTTCAACTAAGCACTAAATTCTGTAAATTAATCCTGGTTCTATGGGGTTGGATAATAGTTCTTAGAAAGTGACTACATTCTGCTCTCTGACTTGCACTGATGAGCAGTGGATACCTTCACTTATTTTGACCTTGACATCCCAGAGGGATCCTAATGATATATAATCTGTTTCAGTCATTATAGACATTTTCACACAGTTTCCACTTCCTCTCCATTCCTCACGTCTTGCCAAATATTTCCAGTTGCCTTTTCTAAGCACAAATTTGACACTGAATCAGAGAATTATATAGAAACTAAAACAGTAATCTGTCTTTGAAAAATAATCTGGATGTTAAGTCTAGATGTTTATAAATCTGCTTGATTAATGCATGGGAATATGTCATATCAGATATGCTCTATAATTATAAATAATATTGGTTTTACTAAATTATGAGGAAATAAAATAACTTTCATTTCTGTTAAGTTTATCAAGGGAAATATTGCCCTTTTGTAAACATTTTTCTATGGTTTACTCCAATATATTCAAAGACATATACACGTAAACTGAAATTCCTTAGCTTACAAAAGAAAATGTTAATAATGAAGTTGACCCCTCACTGCTCAGCCACTAGGTGTTTAAGATATTCATTTATCAAATTTACATAGCTTTCTATTAATAATAAATAATCAGTACTGCACAGTACATTCCAGAGAGGGTCTGTCTTGACGAAGCTCTTTGGATATACTAAGCAAATAAGTCCTTGTCTCGAAAGTCCTGATGAGGCACTTTATAGGGGTTTGTCTAGAAGTGGGGATTAGTAATGTCATGTGGATGATTGAGTTCACTGTCTTCCACCATGTCAATGAAAGAACATAGAACAAATAGAAAAAAATGATAATACTATGTAGGTGACACCTTTAAAAAAAGAATTATACTTTAAAAAAAGAATTAGACACATGAGGCAATTGCAATGTTGATATCACTTCTTCGGATCTGGATTCAAACAAACTGTTAACAACAATTACAAACACAACAAAAATCAGAGAAATTTCAATATTAAGAGGATATTTGGTGCCAAGGAATTATAGTGTCTTTTCTTTTTGTTTTCTCCTTCTCTTCCTTTTTGTTCTTCTTTCATCTCAATGCCTTTGCTTGTGGTATTCTTTCTTTTCTCTTCTCTTTCTCTACCAAATCACTTTGCACCCAAATTCTATGTGTCAAGCATATTAAGGGTATTTCAAATAGCATATTCTCTGCAATGTGTTCTTTTGTTCTCCAGTTTGTGGAAGTAAGCCCTGAATCCTCACTCATTTATCTGTCTACACCTCTTTCTATCTTATACTGAAGTTACATATGCATGTCTCTCTCTCTCTCTCTCTCTCTTTCTCTCTCACACACACACACACACACACACACACACTCATGAAGTTTTAGACTAAACTTACTCCTTTATGTTCTATATGTTACATACAAGAAGCTCACTGGCTTAGGATGTGGGTATTACTCCTTTTTGAAATTCGGAGACCCCAGTCTAATGTGTTGTCTGACTGAACATTTTAGTACTGGTTATGTGGAGATTTTTTTGTTTGTTTTGTTAGGAAGGGTTATAAGTATATCCCCTCTGGGAAATCTTAATTTAGTTAGGGAGTTGGTAAATCATATATGTCAGTATAATAAATGCTATTCTGACTTCTTTGACTTGTCATTAGCAGCCCAGTAAACCCATCATCACCATAGTTTCTTTCTTTGGATCATTATAGTGAATAGATGCCTATGAGAATAATTATCGTGTGCTTACCTTTCTTCCCATGAAACCTCTTGAAAGTTTCATGTATCATTGCCTTGTATTTATTTTGCAAATGTGTAATCCTTTTTCCCTTTAAATTTTATTTTGTAATTCTCATGCAATAAACTGCACATATTTAATGTATACAGTTTGCTAAGTTTTAACACATGTATGCTCCTGTGAAACCATCATCACAATGAAAATAATAAATGTATGGGGGTGCCTGCGTGGCTCAGTAAGTTAATCTTACTAGTTGTGTCAGCTCAGGTCATGATCTCTGGGTCCTGGGATTGAGACCTGCCTCAGGCATAAGCTTGAAGATTCTGTCTGTCTCCCTCTGCCCTCCCCCTACTCTCTCTCTTTTTCTCAAATAAATAAATAAATATTTTTTAAAAATATCCATCACTTACCAAATAACTAACTAAATAAATAAATCTTACACAAAGTGCAAAGAGGAAAAAAGGAAGGAAGAATCATTCTACCAACATAGAACTCAAAAAGGCTAGTAGAATATTTCAGCAGAAACTTGAAGGAGAGAATTTTTTTTTTTTTTTTAATTTCTAAATTCTTTTGTCTTCTCTATCCTTTAAGCAGCTAGTAAGGTTCCTTTCTGAAACAGCAACCTTATGATGTTAGTCTTTTACTGTAAAAGTTTTCTCCATTTCCCATCAACTCTAGGACAGGATTGAAATTATTTAGCATGGCACACATATTTAATACATGACCCATATTTTTAAACTTCATTTAACACCATTAATACTCTATAAACTTCAGTTATATGCAGTGGTGTACAATGTGTTAAACTGTCTTTCTGTATTGAGCCTCAGGACTTTGTATAGAATATTTTTTTTAATTTTTTTAAATTTTTTAATCTGGAATCCCCATTATTTGGAGGAATTATTATTCATCCGTCAGCTTCAGACTGAAGTGACCCCTCCTCAGCAAAGATTTCTTTGTCTTCCTTGTTACAAGGCAGTTTTCTTGCTTTTTTGTTCCTTTTTGCTCTTACTGCATCTTGTATGTATTTCTATGAATAGTTAGTGATCTAACTTCACCAAGTCTTAGTTATCTTATCTGTAAAGTGCAGGCAGTAAGCCAGAATAATCTCTAAAGTCACCTCTGACTTTAATGTTCCTTAACAGCCGCAGCTCCTTAGGAAGGCTGGTCAAGTACTGTTCAGAGCACTGGTACCAAGAGATGGAATCCTCGGCCAAATTGTAACTGAGACACCACTGCCGTTGCTTTCCGAATTAATCCCTAGGTTCTATGATTGTGCAGCAGTCATGTGTCTAATTTTTTTCCTTTTGGTTTCTGCATTTAACCTATTTATGGCTTTAAAAAATTTTAGTTGGTTGATTTTAGTAGGGTTTTGTTTTAATTTTGTTTTGCCATTATGAATTTTAATTACTATACTCTTGATTCTATAATTTTTCCCTCTATGGTTGTGGGTTTAATATCATGCTTTAAATAGTGATAAAATCTCCAGACTGTAAAAATATGCATTTATTTTTCTTCCTTGTATTTAAGTGTTTTCTCTTTTTATACACTACACTGTAACATCTGAAATGTATTTATATTTAACTAGTGAAGTATGAATCCTGACTTTTCCTCAAATGGCTAGCCAGTTGTCCCAGAATTATTTATTGAATATTCTATTTCACATAACATAAAACATAACACACACACACACACACACACACACACTTTTAAATTCAAGGGTTTATTTATTCCCATGTTACTAAAAATTTCTTTAAATTTATTGTGTTCTGAATTGTCTGTTTTGGTTCTGGTAGAACACATCATTCCTACATTAGTATTTTACTCTTTTTAAAGTTAAGTGGGACTAAATTATTATGTTTGGTAACAAGCTTCCTGGTTTGGATGGAAGAAAAATAAACAGAATTCCATATTTGCTTAAAATAGTGTGCCAGGGGCATACTATTAATTTAATCCTGTTGTTAAGTAGATCTGTGTATGCATGTGATCATTTCCATTCTGTTAGGCAATGTGTTAAAAATTTATAGACTTTAGGGGCACCTGGGTGGCTCAGTGGGTTAAAGCCTCTGCCTTCGGCTCAGGTCATGATCCCAGGGTCCTGGGATCAAGCCCCGCATCAGGCTCTTTGTGCTGCATGGGGCCTGCTTCCTCCTCTCTCTCTGCCTGCTTGTGGTCTCTGTCTGTCAAATAAATAAATAAATAAATAAAAATCTTAAAAAAAAAATTTATAGACTTTAAATCCTTTAATTTTCGCAATAATTCTATGAGATAGGTGCTATAAACCTATTTTACATATGACAATTGACACTTATGATAGTTACCTAACTTGCCTGTGGAGTTGGTAAATGGTGGAGATCATATCATACACACTCCAGTCTGTTCCAAAGTTAATGTCCCCTTAAAACATTTTCATTATATCTTTTTTTATCAACCTGATCTAGAACTCCTATAGTTATACTGGGTAGTTGACGCCATCCGAAATACTGAATTTTCATTCTTAAAAAAAATTGAGAAAACCAAAGGGAAGGAAGGGGAAAGGTAGAGGGAGACTCCTGCCAGCAGAGTGAAGATTTCATCTAAACTAGCATCTCTAATGTCACTTTTAAATTTATTGACAAGTAAACGTAGATGCATAGAAAATCAGTCATTTCTCCATTGAACTCAATTAATGTACACACATAGGTGCTTGAGAAAAGGCAGATTATGTCTTTTATATCATTCATATAAGAAAAATAAAAATTCATAATGTAAAAACACACTTAGAATGAATTCTGATTGCTCCTTATCACGAGCACAACTAAAACAAAGAATATGAATTCATAACAGATGGGATTCCTTTTAACACTATGAAGAAAATAATCTCATGTGATATCTAGGGCCCAATTTGCTGGTCCACCTTATGGTTTCCACCCATACCAACCTCCACACCTCACAAAACTGCTTCCACAATGACTAATTTTAAGGATGTTGTGATGGACATTAAAATGGGTGCTAGGGACACCTGGGTGGCTCAATTGATTAAACATCTGCCTTCGGCTCAAATCATGATCTCAGGGTCCTGGGATCAAATTCTGCATCAGGCTCCTTGTTCAGCAGAATCTGCTTCTCTTTCTCTCTCCCTTTCCCTACCCTTTCCCACGGCTCCTTCTCTCTCTCACAAATAAATAAAATCTTTTTTTTTTTTTAAATGAGTGTTAAGTATAAAGGATGTTGAAAAGCACAAAACATGGCCTAAAGAAAACACTTGTGTTGTTTCTCATCGTCTATTTGGCATTGTGTCCTGGCCCTGGATGGGGACTGGGTCTGAGTGCCCATGACTTTTCTGCTCACTCTGAGATCCTATGTCATTCCACAGTCACCAGTGACTGTTTCAAACTGAGAGCATCAATTCTAAAATATTCATTAATACTTTAATCTTCATTCAGAGGTAAAATTTCCTCTCCATTTCTGCCAGTTAAGGACACCATTTGGCATCTACTGTCTTCCAGAAGGAGAGTACAGTACCTTGTTTTCTCACTACTCTGCCTCAACGGCTTGCTTGCTACAGCTTTGCCCATCTAGAACTGTCATTTGAGATGGAAGAAGGAAAAGTGGAAGCCCTCACATTTCTTCTTGGGGGGTGGCCTGAGGCCTGCCTGTAGAAGCCTGCTATCCCTAATTCTTCAATATTCATATCACTAGATTCCTTTCTGGTGGAAACTCTCTTGATGCTCAGGATGCTTTCCAATGCCTGGGTTATTCAGTCCTTCCTATCTGTTTTGTTTGTTTGTTTGTTTTCTTAAAGATTTTATTTATTTATTTACACCAAAGAGCCAACTAAAATGGAAAAAAAAAACATTTTTATTTATTTATTTGATAGAGAGAGATCTCAAGTAGGCAAAGGCAGGCAGAGAGAGAAGGGAGGAAGCAGGCTCCCTGCCAAGCAGAGAGCCCGATGTGGGACTTGATCCCAGGACCCTGGGATCATAACCTGAGCTGAAGGTAGAGGCTTAACCCACTGAGCCACCCAGGCACCCCTTTTTTTTTATTTAAACATATAATGTAACCCCAACACCCTCTCTCAACACCCCTCCCCCCCACTCTCTCCCAACACCCCTCCCCCCACCCCCTCAGTTTGTTTTATGACATTAAGAGTCTCTTTTGGTTTGTCTCCCCCCCGATCCCATCTTGTTTCATTTATTCTTTCCCTACCCCCTTAACCCCACCCCGATGCATCTCCATTTCCTCATATCAGGGAGATCATATGATAGTTATCTTTCTCTGATTGACTTATTTCGCTAAGCATAAAACCCTCTAGTTCCATCCATGTTGTTGCAAATGCAAAATTTCATTTCTTTTGATGGCTGCATAGTATTCCATTATATATATATAATATATATATGTATATATGTGTATATATATATGTATATATATATGTGTGTGTGTGTGTGTGTGTGTATATATATATATATAT
>ML109594.1:50249-99799 GCA_003697995.1 Taxidea taxus jeffersonii
ATGTGTGTGTGTGTGTGTGTGTGTATATATATATATATATATGTATACATACATACATACCACATCTTCTTTATCCATTCATCTGTTGATGGACATCTAGGTTCTTTCCATAACTTGGCTATTGTGGACATTGCTGCTATAAACATTCAGGTGCATGTGCCCCTTCGGATCACTACGTTTGTATCTTTAGGGTAAATATCCAGTAGTGCAATTGCTGGGTCATAAGGTAGCTCTATTTTCAATTTTTTGAGGAACCTCCATGCTGTTTTCCAGAGTGGTTGCACCAGCTTGCATTCCCACCAACAGTGTAGGAGAGTTCCCCTTTCTCCACATCCTCGCCAGCATCTGTCATTTCCTGACTTGTTAATTTTAGCCATTCTAACTGGTGTGAGGTGGTATCTCATTGTGGTTTTTATTTGTATTTCCCTGATGCCCAGTGATGTGGAGCACATTTTCATGTGTCTGTTGGCCATCTGGATGTCTTATGAGCAACTCTGTGCCAACAAATTTGACAATCTGGAAGAAATGGATGCTTTCCTAGAGACATATAAACTGCCAAAACTGAACCAGGAAGAAATAGAAAACCTGAATAGGCTCATAACCAGTAAGGAGATTGAAACAGTCATCAAAAATCTCCAAACAAACAAAAGCCCAGGACCAGATGGCTTCCCAGGGGAATTCTACCAAACATTTAAAGAAGAATTAATTCCTATTCTCCTGAAACTGTTCCAAAAAATAGAAATGGAAGGAAAACTTCCAAACTCATTTTATGAGGCCAGAATCACCTTGATCCCCAAACCAGACAAGGATCCCATCAAAAAAGAAAATTACAGACCAATATCCTTGAAGAACACAGAGTTGAAAATTCTCACCAAAATACTAGCCAATAGGATCCAACAGTACATTAAAAGGATTATTCACCACGACCAAGTAGGATTTATTCCAGGGCAGCAAGGTTGGTTCAACATCCGCAAATCAATCAATGTGATACAATACATTAACAAAAGAAAGAACGAGCACCATATGATACTCTCAATAGATGTTGAAAAAGCATTTGACAAAGTACAGCATCCTTTCCTGATCAAAACTCTTCAAAATGTAGGGATAGAGGGCACATACCTCAAAATTATCAAAGCCATCTATGAAAACCCACCACAAATATCATTCTCAGTGGAGAAAAACTGAGAGCTTTTCCCTTAAGGTCAGGAACATGGCAAGGATGTCCACTATCACCACTGCTATTCAACATAGTACTAGAAGTCTTAGCCTCAGCAATCAGACAACAAAAAGAAATTAAAGGCATCCAAATCAGCAAAGAAGAAGTCAAACTATCACTCTTTGCAGATGATATGATACTATATGTGGAAAACCCTAAAGACTCCACTCCAAAACTACTAGAGCTTGTACAGGAATTCAGTAAAGTATCAGGATATAAAATCAATGCACAGAAATCATTGCATTTCTTTACACCAACAACAAGACAGAAGAAAGAGAAATTAAGGCATCAATCCCATTTACAATTACACCCAAAACCATAAGATACCTAGGAATAAACCTAACCAAAGAAGCAAAGAATCTATACTCAGAAAACTATAAAGTACTCATGAAAGAAATTGAGGAAGACACAAAGAAATGGAAAAATGTTCCATGCTCATGGATTGGAAGAATAAATATTGTGAAAATGTCTATGCTACCTAAAGCTATCTACACATTTAATGCAATGCCTATCAAAATCCCATCCAATTTTTTCAAAGAAATGGAATAATCCTAAACTTTATATGAAACCAGAAAAGACTTCAAATAGCCAAAGGAATATTGAAAAAGAAAGCCAAAGTTGGTGGCATCACAATTCCAGACTTCAAGCTCTATTACAAAGCTGTCATCATCAAGACAGTATGGTACTGGCACAAAAACAGACACATAGATCAATGGAACAGAATAGAGAGCCCAGAAATAGACCCTCAACTCTGTGGTCAACTAATCTTCGACAAAGCAGGAAAGAATATCCAATGGAAAAAAGACAGCCTCTTCAACAAATGGTGTTGGAAAAATTGGACAGCCGCATGCAGAAAAATGAAATTGGACCATTTCCTTACACCACACACAAAAATAGACTCAAAATGGATGAAGGACCTCAATGTGAGAAAGGAATCCATCAAAATCCTTGAGGAGAACACAGGCAGCAACCTCTTCGACCTCAGCCGCAGCAACTTCTTCCTAGGAACATCGCCAAAGGCAATGGAAGCAAGGGAAAAAACGAACTATTGGGATTACATCAAGATCAAAAGCTTTTGCACAGCAAAGGAAACAGTCAACAAAACCAAAAGACAACTGACAGAATGGGAGAAGATATTTGCAAACGACATATCAGATAAAGGGCTAGTATCCAAAATCTATAAAGAGCTTAGCAAATTGAACACCCAAAGAACAAATAATCCAATGAAGAAATGGGCAGAGGACATGAACAGACATTTCGGCAAAGAAGACTTCCTATCTGGTTTGATGATAGCCCACTCCACCAATCCCCTGCTTATGAGAATCCTTCTCCCTTCCAAGTTTTCCTCTGAAGCAGGACTTTAAATGACACTGGACCTCTTCTTTCTATCCCATATGTCCCAGCCTAATCCAGGGAAACCATTCCCATAGAAGCAGAGAGTAGAATGGTGGTTTCCAGGACCTGGAAGGAGGCAGGAATGAGGAGTAGTAGGTCATAGCGTACAAGTTTGAGTTATGTGCCCAACAGACAACAGGAGCTCTAACATGCAACTTGATTGTAGTTAATGGTACTGCAGTACTGCTCTGTATACTTAAAATATGCTGAAAGAGTATGCCTGTATTCTCACCACACACACACACACACAGTAACTATGATATTGGATATATTAATTAGCTTGATTTAGTGATTATTTCACAATGCGTATGTACATCAAATAATCAAATTGTATCTCTTAGAAATATGCAATTTCTAATTGTCACTTATACTTGAATAAAGATTCCTGTTTTCTTACAACTGCCTGTGAATCGACATTATCCCCAAATAAGAAATTTTAAAGAATAAATATTTTTGAATAAATGAAAAAATAATAATTGTTGCATCCTTTGCTCAGACCCAGTGTGAGGAAGGCAGGCTATTCCTGCCACAAAAGCAGTTATCCTGTTCTTATGCACCAGTTGGGGGAAGGGCAGAGGGAAAGAATCTTCAAGCAGACTCCCCACTAATTGTGCACCCAACTCAGGGTCAATCCCAGGAACCATTAGATCATGACCTGAGCCAAAAACCAAGAGTTGGATGCTTAACCAACTGAGCCAGACAGGCGCCCTAAGAGTGTATCTTTTATGATATTATCAGGATGAACATTACCAGACTTGGGTGATTGAATGTTTAAATTGAGCCCTTGAAAATTAATCATAATTTAGTCTTATTTGGAAAACTATGTAGATAATTTTGCCCCTTTTTAACACTGGACATTTTCGGGGAGGAACAGGTTTGGAGAGGGAAATGATATGTACAGTTTCAGAACAGCTAAGTTGGAGGGAACATTTAAACATTCACCACAGCCCTGTGAGGCATTATCCCTATTTTACATGTAAGAAGACAGAGGACACAAATTTGTAAATGCTAAGGTTAGGATCTGAACCTAAGTCTGATTCTTGGGCCCAAAGAATTACATCTGTATGTTGGTTTTTTGTTTTTTTGTGTGGTTTTTTAAGATTTTATTTATTTATTTGACAGACAGAGATCACAAATAGGCAGAGAGGCAGGCAGAGAGAGAGGAAGGGAAGCAGGTTCCCTGATGAGCAGAGAGCCCGATGTGGGGCTTGATCCCAGGACCCTGAGATCATGACCTGAGCCAAAGGCAAAGGCTTTAACCCACGGAGCCACTCAGGTACCCCTGTGTGTTGTTTTGTAGTACTCAAATATTTTGGATTACTCAATTGTTTAATTGAGTAAACAATTAGGCAAAAATAACCACTTTGCCTTGTAACAAGGATATTATTATAATAATAACCATAATAGATAATAATATTTAAGATGCCTTAAAATTTAGACTACTATAAAACCTAACCTTGCAAATAGATAGGAAATAATGAGTAAAAGAGATAAAAGGTCATTGGAGAAGGAATAGGGAAAAAGTAAATGGAAAGTGACCATGTTCTAATTTAAGATGAGGTTGCTTTATATTTAAATTTTCTTTAGGTTCAGTATGATATACTAAATCCTCACATGTCCATGATTATTGAAAGAAGGTATTTTTGTTGTCAATGGAGGAATTTGGTAGCTTTCTCATTTGAACTGCTATAAGAAATTATATCATGCAAACAGTGAAGGTAGCATCAGTTTTAAGTACGCTACAAAAATTGTTGAAAATATTCTTTAAATGTATATTTAGGTGCCTTAAAAAATAAAAGCATTAATGAATACTCTGTGATCCACACTATTTAAATAGAATCTCTTGGTTGGTAACAATTTGCCCCCATGCCTCACTTTTAACCCTTAGATCTAAAACTATTTTATACATTTAATACCCAGGGCACTTAAATAAATTACTTAAAGAGTAATTTAAAGAAATTACTTTAAGATACTTAAAGAAATTAAATGATTTGTATGTCAATGTGAATTCAGAAGCAGAATAAAGAAATAAAATGCTAGGCTCTGACACAACCCAAATATTACCTTTCAAAGCTTAGACGATCTCCCTTTTAATTTCTGAATAGGAGGTGTAGGCATTCTTTCTAAAAATGTCTGTAGATTTGGGGGGATGTTGGCAAAGAGCAAACACTTGGACTCCTTGTGGCAGTGCCTTTGTTCTCTGGAAGACAGATTGCTATTCCAGTTACAGTATTGGTTTGCTACAAAAAGGCTGCTGTTATTTTTTACTTCCTGGTTGTCTATTATGGAAGCTTGCAGATGTACTTTCTCTTCTTGTAAGTCAGTCAGAAATTCCCATTGTTTTGGTGGGTTGGGAGTGGTAGTAGTGGTTATTTTTGCCTATTTTATTTAAGGACCTAATAGTTAAAGCAACAGAAAATAAATATGGGCTTCTTAGTTATCAGACCAAAAGAAAAAATAAAAGGCCAAAAGTGAATGAGGAATCACCCTCATCACAATTGCACAATTGCACAAATTGCACAATTTGTTTTCCATAGTAGCTTAGATAAGTAAGACAGTAATACTTAATTTTACAGTGAAATTTGGGGGTTTACTCTAGAAGTAGTATCAACAGAGCAGCATTAATGTCCGTTTCCTTCTTTCTTTACTTTCCAAGTTTTTATTTAAATTCTGGATAGTTAACATACAGTGGAATATTACCTTCAGGTATAGAATTTAGTGATTCATCAATGGCATCTTAAATATTCTACCTTTGTTTTATTTTTAAAAAGCTATTCTACCCTGTATTGTACCAAAAAGATCATTTAAGGCCTAAGGAAGAAAAGCAGAGTCAAATCAGGAGGACTGTTGTTAGTGGGGAGGAATGTTAACAGAGCATTCCACCACTTTTATTACTGTGTGTCTGCAAACATGAGAAGAAATGAAAATTGTCTTATTCATAAAGAAATTTCAAATAATAACATGATTGTATTCAATATGTACATTTAGATGTATGCATTTAGAAAGTGGGAACGTATACAAAAATCTCTTTAAATGCCCTAAATCTAATCTTTGTGCCAAGTAGTTATAAGAACTTGACTTGGCCATAAAGTTATTCAGGTAATGGTATCCTGCCTTGATTCAGAAAATACAGTAGAACACACAGCACTAAAAGGAGGTATAGGGGAAGAAGCTTAAAAACATGAGACATTATCTAAAAGACATAAATACTTGAAACTTGATATTCATAATAACCTGTTATCAAAATTATTCCTTTTTTTTCTTAGAAGGTGACCCTGGTTTATGTTTCCCCCCATTCCCTTCTGGTATTTTATTTTTCACTGTTCTTACCTGTAAGTTTTCTCAAACGTTAACTCAGTTGCCACCACTGGAATAAAAAAATCAAAATACATACTGTTTGCTAACAGGTCTGGAAATGATATGTGCAGTGTAGACTTGTAGAGTAGTGGATAACATGTCCAATGGTTCTGATTTGCAAATTGAGGTCCAGTCATTTTATATGAAGGCTACACATGTTTCTCCGACTCACTAAAGTCACCGGAGGGCAAAGACCATTTGAGGACGAAGGCACTACCTCCTATAGAGCAGTTTTGCCTAGTAAAATCTTACAGTGAAGAGAACTTTTAAAAATAAGCTAAAAATCAACAGTTGGTGTTCTTATTATTTCCTCATTTAAACACGTAACATTTTTTTCTGGCAATTTCAAATACTGAGAGGTATGCAGAAAAGTAAATTCTAAAATTCACGATTCTTACTATGTAGACACAATACAAACAAGCTTGATTCTCTACTCTCCTGATTCATAACATACTAGAACACACAGATATACGATTAGATACCAGTATCAGGCATGCAAAAAAACCCAAAAAACAAAAAACATAATAACAAGAAATAATAAGGGCAACAAACCTCTAAAAAATTGATTTGACAAACAATCAAAAGTACCTCTATATAGGTTCAATTCTTTATGTCAGCAAAAAGTTGAACAAACATTAATAGTCCTTATATATATTATATATTGTACATTTGATGTTCCCCAAAGTGACTTTAATGGATGACATAATTATGGTTTGTGGTCTGTGCTTAAACAATAATGGAAATGAAGAAAAGTTTCAACCCTAAATTCAAAACTAGATTTATTAGATTTTTTTATTGCTACATAACAAATTACCACAAGCTTAGCAACTTAAAACAAATGTATTATCTTATAGTTTGTTTGGTCAGAAATTTGTATATAGTTTAGCTTAGTCTTCTACTTAAGATGTTGAAGTGTCTGCCTGGATTACACTCTCATATCAGGTTCTCTTCCAAGCTCATTGGTTGTTGGCAGAATTCTAGTCCTTGTGATTGTAGAGCTGAAGTCTTCATTCTCTTGCATGTTATTGGCCAAGGACTGCTCTCAATCCTTAGAGGAGTCCGTCTTTAGATTTTTATCATCACAAGGTCTCTCAGTAGGTTCATGACATGCTCTTTTGCTTTTTTAAGGAAAGAAGGGAATCTCTGACTTTAAGTCTCTATATCCTCTTTTAAGGACTCGTTTCATTAGGTTGGGCTTACCCAGCACAATCTCCATTTTGATAACTCAAAGTCAACTGATAAGGGCCTTTACTTACATCTCCAAAATCCATTCCCTCATATAAAGTAACATAATTATGGAATGATATTGCATCATATCAAAGTCCTTTATACTCAAGGCAAGGGGATTATGCAGTGTAAACATGGTGGGGTGGAAATCTTGGGTCCATTTAAGAATTTTCCTTACTAAACTAGGTTTTAGAGTAAGTTTTATATATTAGCGTTCCTCACGATAGGCAAAAGTGGCAGCAACATAGGTGTCCATTGACCTATGACTAAAGAAAACATACACAGAAATATTATTCAGTCTTAAAAAGGAAGATAATTCTGACCCGTGCTACAACATAGATGAATCTTGAGTATGTTGCACTAAGTGAAATAAGCCAGTCACAAAAACACAAATACCATGTCATCCAACTATATGATATGCTAAGAGTAGCAAATCCATAAAAAACAGAAGTATGATGGTTGTTTTGCCAGGAACTGAGGGTAGGGAGGAATGGGGAGTTCTCATTTAAAGGGTATAGAGCTTCAGTTTTTGTAAAATAAAAAGAATTCTGGATATTGGTTGTAGGACAACATGAATATACTTAACACTGCTGAACCATGTACTAAAAATGGCTAAGATGGTAAATTTTATGTCATCTGTGTTTTATTACAGTTGATAATAAAAGAAGAAAATGAACTTTCAGCATAAAAATCAATCAGATGTAATAGCTCTTTCGTTTTTTGCTCTAAGTTATCTGATTAAAAAATCTACAAAAAAGGGGCACCTGGGTGGCTCAGTGGGTTAAAGCCTCTGCCTTCGGCTCAGGTCATGATCCCAGGGTCCTGGGATCAAGCCCCGCATCGGGATCTCTGCTCAGCGGGGAGCCTGCTTCCCTTCCTCTCTCTGCCTGCCTCTCTGCCTACTTGTGATCTCTGTCAAAATAAATAAATAAAGTCTTTAAAAAAAATCTACAAAAAAAAACAATAAAAAATGTATTGTGGGCTATAGTTCTCAAGGAAGGCTTTCTGGAGACTATAGTTCTTAACTTAGTTTTTTAAAAAAAAATAAATAGTGTATAGATACTTAGAAAAACAGAATAAATGGGACAAACTTGCCAAGAAATGGAGCTATATGAGAGAGGGAAATCCTAGCCAGAAGAATTATATATAGAGAAAGTGGGTGTTTCTGTTTATCTTTATTTTTTATCATTTTATTTATTTATTTATTTTTAGAAAGTGGGTATTTTTAAAGAAAGTTAAGGTGAGCATGTAAAAGAATTTTAAATGCTAAATTAAAGGAAATGGATTTTAGTCTACAGTTTATGAGGAAGTGTTGAAATAGTACAATATGTTCTATGATACTGCTGCCTAGGAGTTCAGGCCTTGGGTTATACATTCCTGGAGGAAATGGAATGTGACAGCAGAATGTTTGGCTAATAGATTCATAATTATTTGTTTTTGTAATAAAATGTTTTCCTATCACATACAACATACAAAGCAGTTATTTTTATTCAAGTTGCACTAAAGGATCAATTACTGATATTGAATAATCTGTCTTATTGAAGCTAAGGCAAAGAACGTGTCTTAATTTATCTTTGTCTCATTCTCTAAGACTTACCTCAGTGCTTTGCACATAGTGATTGTTTAGAAAAAGTGTTATGCCTGTAAAACTTTGCATCTGTAACCCAGATAGACAGCAACATACAGTGCTAAATTCTTGCTAGACAATGTAATCTTTCACAATTCTTTCCAAGTAATTCTAACTGAAACTGACATTCAATACAGAGCACTTTTAATAAAACTGATGATGAAAAAAATTCTTTATTAAAAGATTATACATAAAAAAAGAGTATACATAATATTTTTAGAAACAAACAAACAAATGAGATCTCCAAAATTTCAGGGAGATATCTTTGTAGGTATTTAAAGATACTTCAACTTCTTGGGCTTCTGAGTGGCTCAGCTGGTTCAACATCCTGAGGCTCAGGTCATGATTTCAGGAATGTGGCTCTGGGCTGGGCATGGAGCCTGCTTAAGATTTTCTCCCTCTCCCTTTGCCACTTCCCCTCCTAAAGAAAAAAACAAATAAGAACCTCAACGTCTTTGCATTCTTTTCACTCATCCATTGAGTCAACTCTGTTTTGAGTTACTCACCAGGGTTCAAGCCTGTAATTCTTTTTTTATTAATTATTTTTATTAACATATAATATATTATTTGCCCGAGGGGTATAGGTCTATGAATCATCAGTTTACACATTTCACAGCGCTCACCATATCACATACCCTCCCCAATGTCCATAACCCAACCACCCTTTCCCTATCCCCCATCCCGAGCAACCCTCAGTTTGTTTTGTGAGTATAAGAATCTCTTATGGTTTGTCTCCCTCATGATCCCATTTTGTTTCATTTTTTTTCTTCCCTAGCCCCCACAACCCTCCATCCTGCCCCTCAAATTCCTCATAGCAAAGACCATATGATAATTGTCTTTCTCTCATTGACTTATTTCACTCAACACAATACATTCTCATTCCATCCACATCATTGAAAATGGCAAGATTTCATTTTTTTGATGGCTGCATAGTATTCCATTGTATAAATGTACCACCTCTTCTTTATCCATTCATCTGTTGATGGACATCTAGTTTCTTTCCATAGTTTGGCTATTGCAGACATTGCTGCTGTAAACATTCAGGTGCACATCCCCTTTGAATCACTACGTTTGTATCTTTAGGTTAAATACCCAATAGTGAAATTGTTGAGTCATAGGGTAGCTCTATTTTCAACTTTTTGAGGAACCTCCATGCTGTTTTCCAGAGTGGCTTTACCAACTTGCGTTCCCACCAACAGTGTAGGAGAGTTCCCCCTTTTCCGCATCCTCACCAGCATTTGTTGTTTCCTGACTTGTCAATTTTAGTGATTCTGTCTGGTGTGAGGTGATATCTCATGGTGGGTTTGATTTGTACTTCCCTGATGCCAAGTGATGTGGAGCACTTTTTCATGTGTCTGTTGGCCATCTGGATGTCTTCTTTGCAGAAATGTCTGTTCATGTCCTCTGCCCATTTCTTCATTGCATTATTTGTTCTTTGGATGTTGACTTTGATAAGTTTCTTATATATTTTGAGTACTAGCCCTTTATCTGATATGTCATTTGTGAATATCTTCTCCCATTCTGTCAGTTGTCTTTTGGTTTTATTGATTGTTTCCTTTGCTGTACAAAAGCTTTTGATCTTGATGAAGTCCCAATAGTTCATTTTTACTCTTGCTTCCCTTGCCTTTGGTGATGTTTCTAGGAAGAAGTTGCTGCAGTTGAGGTCGAAGAGGTTGCTGCCTCTGTTCTCCTCAAGGATTTTGATGGATTCCTGTCTCACATTGAGATCTTTCATCCATTTTGAGTCTATTTTCGTGTGTGGTATAAGGAAATGGTCCAATTTCATTTTTCTGCATGTGGCTGTCCAATTTTCCCAACACCATTTGTTGAAGAGACTGTCTTTTTTCCATTGGACATTTTTTCTGCTTTGTCAAAGATTAGTAGATCATAAAGGTGAGGGTCTATTTCTGGACTCTCTATTCTGTTCTATTGATCTATGTGTCTGTTTTTGTGCCCATACCATACTGTCTTGATGATGATAGCTTTGTAATAGAGCTTGAAGTCTGAAATTGTGATGCCACCAACTTTGGCTTTCTTTTTCAACATCCCTCTGGCTATTCAGGGACTTTCTGGTTCCATATAAATTTTAGGATTATTTGTACTTTGAAAACAGTTCATGGCATTTTGATAGGAATTGCGTTAAATGTGTAGATTGCTTTAGGTACCGTAGACATTTTCACAATATTTGTTCTTCCAATCCATGAGCATGGAATATTTTCCATTTATTTGTGTTTCTCAATTTCTTTCATGAGTACTTTATAGTTTTCTGAGTATAGATTCTTTACCTCTTTGGTTAAGTTTATGCCTAGGTATCTCATGGTTTTTGGTGCAATTGTAAATGGGATTGACTGCTAATTTCGCTTTCTTCTGTCTTGCTGTTGGTGTATAGAAATGCAACTGATTTCTATGCATTGATTTTATATCCTGACACTTAACTGAATTCCTGTATGAGTTCTAGCAGTTTTGGAGTGGTGTCTTTTGGGTTTTCCACATAAAGTATCATATTATCTGCAAAGAGTGAGAGTTTGACTTCTTCTTTGCTGATTCTGATGCATTTTATTTCTTTTTGTTGTCTGATTGCTAAGGCTAGGACTTCTAGTACTATGTTGATTGGCATTGGTGATAATGGACATCCGTGCCATGTTCCTGACCTTAGTGGAAAAGCTCTCAGTTTTTTCATTGAAAATGATACTTGCTATGGGTTTTTCATACATGGCTTGATGATATTGAGGCATGTGCCCTCTATCTACACTTTGAAGAGTTTGATTAAGAAAGGATGCTGTACTTTGTTAAATGCTTTTTCAGCGTCTATTGAGAGTATCATATGGTTCTTGTTCTTTATTTTATTAATGTATATTACCCATTGATTGATTTACAGATGTTGAACCAACCTTGCTGCCCAGAAATAAATCCCACTTGGTCGTGGTGAATAATCCTTTTGATGTACTGTTGGATCCTATTGGCTAGTATTTTGGTGAGAATTTTCATATCTGTGTTCATCAAGGATCTTAGTCTGTAATTCTCTTTTTTGATGGGATCTTTGTCTGGTTTTGGGATCAAGGTAATACTGGCCTCATAAAATGAATTTGGAACTTTTCCTTCAATCTCTATTTTTTGGAACAGTTTCAGGAGAATAGGTATGAATTCTTCTTTAAATGTTTGGTAGAATTCCCCTGGGAAGCTGCCTGGCCCTAGGCTCTTGTTTTTCTGGGAGATTTTTGATGACTCCTTCAATCTTCTTGCTGGTTATGGGTCTGTTCAGGTTTTCTATTTCTTCTTGGTTCAGTTTTGGCAGTTTATATGTCTCTAGGAATGCATCCACTTCTTCCAGATTGTCAAATTTGCTGACGTACAATTGCTCAGGATATGTTCTTATAATTGTTTGTATTTCTTGGGTGTTGGTTGTGATCTTTACTCTTTCATTCATGATTTTATTAATATGGGTCCTTTCTCTTTTCTTTTTGATAAGTGTGGCCAGGGTTTTATTAATCTTATTAATTCTTTCAAAGAACCAGCTCCTAGATTTGTTGATTTGTTCTATTGTGGTTTGGTTTCTTGTTTGTTTGTTTGTTTGTTTGTTTGTTGTTGTTGTTTGGTTTCTATTTCATTGATTTCTGCTCTGATCTTTATTATTTCTCTTCTCCTGCTTGGTTTAGGCTTTCTTTGCTATTCTTTCTCCAGATCCTTTAAGTGTAGGGTTAGGTCGTGTACTTGAGACCGTTTTTCTTTCTTGAGAAAGCCTTGTATTGCTATTTACTTTCCTCCCATGACCACCTTTGCTGTGTCCCAAACATTCTGAATAGTTGTTTTCATTTACATTTGTTTCCATGAATTTTTTTTCAATTCTTCTTTGATTTCCTGGTTGATCCACTCATTCTTTAGTAGGATGCTCTCTGGCTTCCATATATTTGAGTTCTTTCCAACTTCCCTCTTGTGATTGAGTTCTAGCTTGCTTGAGAGCATTGTGGTCTGACAATATACAGGGAATTATCCCAATCTTTTGGTACCAGTTGAGACCTGATTTGTGACCAGGATGTGATCTATTCTGGAGAATGTTCCATGGGCACTAGAAAAGAATGTAAATTCTGTTGCTTTGGGACAGAATGTTCTGAATATATCTGTGATGTCCGTCTGGTCCAGTGTGTCATTTAAAGTCTTTATTTCCTTGTTGATCTTCTGCTTAGATGATCTGTCCATTTCAGTGAGGGGGGTGTTAATGTCCCCTACTATTATTGTATTATTATCATTGTGTTTCTTTGATTTTGTTATTAATTGGCTTATATAATTGGCTGCTCCTATGTTAAGGGCATAGATATTTAAAATTGTTAGATCTTCTTGTTGGACAGACCCTTTAAGTATGATATAGTGTCCTTCCTCATCTCTTATTATAGTCTTTAGCTTAAAATCTAATTTATTGTGACCCCAGCTCTCCTTTGATTCTATGAGCATGGTAAATTGTTTTCTAGCCCCTCACTTTAAATTTGGAGGTGTCTTTGGGTCGAAAATGAGTTTCTTGTAGATATCGTATTGATAGGTCTTGTTTTTTTATCCATTCTGATACCCTGTTCTTTTGATTAGAGCATTTAGTCCACTTACATTCAAGGTATCTATTGAAAGATATGAATTTAGTGCCATTGTATTGCCTGTAAGTTGACTGTTACTGTATATTGTCTCTGTTCCTTTCTGGTCTGTTAATTTTAGGTTCTCTCTTTGCATAGAGGAACCCTTTCAAAATTTCCTGTAGAACTGGTTTGGTGTTTGCAAATTCTTTTAATTTTTGTTTGTCCTGGAAGCTTTTTATCTCTCCTTCTATTTCCAAAAGAAGCCTAGCTGTATAGAGTGTTCTTGGCTGAACATTTTCTCGTTTAGAGCTCTGAATGTATCATGCCAGTCCTTTATGGCCTGCCAGGTCTCTGTGGATAGGTCTGCTGCCAATCTAATATTTCTACCATTGTGTTACAGACTTCTTGTCCTCAGCTTCTTTCAGGATTTTCTCTTTGTCACTAAGACTTGTAAATTTTACTATTAAATGATGGGGTGTGGACCTATTTTTATTGATTTTCAGGGGGCTCTCTGTGCCTCCTGGATTTTGATGCTTGTTCCCTTTGCCATATTAGGGAAATTCTCTGCTATAATATGCTTCAATATACCTTCTGCCTCTCTTTCTCTTTCTTCTTCTGGGATCCCAGTTATTCTAATATTGTTTCATCTTATGGTATCACTTATCTCTGAAATTCTCCCCTCATTGTCCAGTAGTTGGTTGTCTCTCTTTTGCTCAGCTTCTTTATTCTATGTCATTTGTTCTTCTATGTCACTAATTCTCAGTTCCGCCTCATTTATCCTGGCAATAAGAGCCTCCATTTTTTATTATACCTTATTAATAGCTTTTTCTTATTTCAACTTGGTTAGATTTTAGCTCTTTAATTTCTCCAGAAAGGGATTTTATTTCTCCAGAAAGGGTTTCTCTAATATCTTCCAGGCTTTTTTCAAGCCCAGCTAGCACCTTGATAATCATCATTCTGAGCTCTAGTTCTGACATATTACCAATGTCCATATGAATTAAGTCCCTAGCTGTTAGTACTGCCTCTTTTTCTTTTTCTTTTTCTTTTTTTCTTTTTCTTTCTTTTTTTTTTTTTTTGGTGAGTTTTTCTGCCTTGTCATTTTATCCAGATAAGAATATATGAACAAGAGAATAAAATACTAAAAGGGTGGCAAAGACCCCAGAAAAATGTATGCTAACCAAATCAGAAGAGACCCAAAACAGGGGGGATAAGAAATATATATGACTGGTGAATAGAACAGAGGCATTCTCTTGATTCTGGGTGTATTCTGGTGTCTTAGAAGAGACTACCTCTGAAAATTTTAAGGAAAGAAAAAATATATATACAAAAATAAGGGTAAACACGATGAAGGATGGAATATGTCTATAAAGATGAAAATTTTTAAAAAATCCTAAAATAAGAGGGTGCCTGGGTGGCTCAGTTGGTTAAGTTGCTGCTTTCGGTTCAGGTCATGATTCCAGGGTCCTGGGATCGAGCCCCGCATCGGGCTCCCTGCTTCATGGGGAGCCTGCTTCTCTCTCTCTCTCTCTGCCTGCTGCTCTCTTTTCTTGTGCTCTCCCTCTATCTCACTTGTTCTCTCTCTCTCTGTCAAATAAATAAATAAAATATTTTTAAAAATTCTAAAAAAAGAATTGGTAAGATAAGTTGGTTGGAAAAAGAATAAAAAACAGGAGAGAATGTAATCAGACTGGAGACTAGAACAAGGCATGCACTAGATTTAGGGTATATTTTGATCTATTAGAAGAAATTTTATCTCAAAATTTTAAAGAGAAAAACCTATGTGTATACAAAAAACAAGGTTAAATACAATGAAGGGATGAAATATGACTATAACAATGAAGATTTAAAAAGTTTTTTTTTTAAAAGGTATTGTTAAGATAAAGTAGTTCAAAAGTATTAAAAGAGGAAAGAGGAAAAGTTTAAAAAAATAGAATAAGAAAAAAAATTAAAATAAAAAAAATTTTACTTTGCAAGGCTACAGGATCATAGTGAAAGATCCATGAATTCTGTGTGTTGCTCCTAGCTCTGGAGTTTTGCTGTTCTCATTGACTGGTAAATTTGGTCTTGCCTGGATGTTCTTGCTAATCTTCTCAGGGATGGACCTGTTGCAGTGATTCTCAAATGTTTTTGCCTGAGGTAGAATTGCACTGCCCTTGCCAGTGGCCAGGCTAAGTAATCTGCTTGGGTTTGCTCTCAGTAGCTTTTGTTCCCTGAATGCTTTCTGTACAGCTTAGGAGGCCAGGAATGGTGGTCTCCCAATGTCTGGCCCAGAGGAGCCAAGAGCTCGGGGCCCCAATCCTTAGTGCACCCTCAGAGAAAAGCAGTCAATCACTCCCATCTTCCTGGTCTCTGGCCGCACTCTGAGCTCATCTGTCTTGTGACCGAGTGTTTCTATCTCTGGCACACAGCCCTGTTTGGAGTCTCCAAACTCAACAGATTCTAGCTGCTGGCTCCCGTGCCACTCCTCCTGAAGGAGGAAGGAGGGGGTCTCTCTGGATCTGCCATTTGCCGGGTCCGTACTTGAAGAGAAATGGCCCGACTGTGCCTTGGATCATGGTTAAGGTTACCCTTATCTGAGAGCGCGCTCCTCAGCTCTGTCTCTGTAGTCAGCTTCCCTGCTCCAATACCTGGTAGCTCTGCTACATTCAGACACCCCTGGTCTTTCTGTAACCCTGTGGGTCCTGAGACCACACTGTCTCCATGAGACCACACTGTCCCCACTTAGCCTCTGGAGGAATGTCCCTCAGTGGAGCAGACTTCTAAAGTTCTGATTTTGTGCTCCACTGCTCCACTGCTTGCTGGGAGCTGGCCCCTCCCTATGCGGTCTATCTTCCCATTGTTTCAGATTCACTTCTCCGCATGTCCTACCTTCCAGAAAGTGGTCGATTTTCTGTTCCTAGAATCGCTACTCTTCTCTTCTATCTCCTGTTGAGTTTGTAGGGGTTTGGAATGGCTTGATAACTATCTAACTAAACTCCTGGGACCTGATGTCATTTCAGTCTGCTACTCCTCCATCATTTTACTCCCCCCCAGTCAAGGCTTTACTTCTTAGCTATAATCCCAGAATTTTCCATGTGAAGGCACAATCCTGGTAATGTTTTACTGGCTGAGCAGCTAGCTCCAACCGTATTGAAACCTTAAAATGCCTGGCTATGCTTCCCAGTTTCTCCTTTGATACAAGTAAAATATATGTTGAGTTATTTAAGAAATGGGTATTCATACCTTGAACAGGTGAAGCCAGCACATAATCTACATTCTCCCTAAACTCATTGGCAAATTAAACTTAAATGCAGATCTGGCAGCTCTTTCTTTCATTTGCTTCTAGGGAGAGATAAAGGTTATAAGAGACTTGAAGTCTGTGGAGTATGGAGGTAGGGGTTACTTTATTAATAAAAGTATAAAATTATAATCGAAAATTGGGTTCAGAAACTTGCATGGCATCTGTGCAAGTGAGGAGCCCTGAAGCTTATGCTTCATTTGTCTCTGTGAAAAACCTATCTGGTCTTACTTCTGTGGCCAGATAGTGACAATGGAAGTTTGACTGTGATGGAAGTGGAAGGTCTTCTCATCAACAGATACCTTGTTCTTGTTTTAATGAGTTTTTCCCCCCACTCCACCCCACTCTCTCAATTGTGGTATTCAATTTAATACAAATTTGATATAATTTACTTTCTCCTCTGCTCCTATTATAATTTTCTGGCAAGTGTGCTGATAGCTAAGTTGATTCACATCTGTGTTTTAAATAGGCATATTTCCAGAGAATCTTTTAAATTTAACATGAACTTTACATATTTGATATGTTGTGTATATACTCTATCTACACTTATGCACAAAATGAGGGAATGTGGTTGGTGATCAAATACTTAATATTATTCTTTTTTTTTTAATATTTTATTTATTCATTTGACAGAGAGATCACGAGTAGGCAGAGAGGCAGACAGAGAGAGGGGGAAGCAGGCTCCCTGCTGAGCAGAGAGCCCGATGCGGGACTCGATCCCAGGACTCTGAGATCATGACCTGAGCCGAAGGCAGCGGCTTAACCCACTGAGCCACCCAGGTGCCCCATTATTCTTATTTTTTATATCATCTTTAAAAATCAAGGTGAAGACAGGTGCTCATAAAGTCTAAGTGAACTGATTTTGTTATTTTATAAAGAATATAATACATAAACATTAAATTGTGAAATCTACAGAGTACTGAGTATGAGAAGAATTTATAAACCCTATGTGGTAAGTTGATATTTGAAATCAATTTATCCAAAGATTTATAGACTGACCACTCTATTCTACCAACTGTCCTGTAATTTCAAATCATTTAACCTGTTCATCCATGAGAATTTCTCTTATGATACTGCCTGCTTCCCATAATCCTCAACCCTAACCCACATTTTGGAAGCATATGTGATAAATGCTCATTTCTTATACTAAAAATGATGTGATTATAAGGATTCACATGTTTGATGTACTTGGTTTTTAAATTAATAGCAAAAGCTAGTATATTTAGGTCAGAAGAAACTAGAAATAATGCTGTTTATTTGTAAATACAGTGTAACTAGAATAGATTATGCAATATTTTGACTTGTCAACCAGGACAATTCAGTCAGGGATCTTAAGTGATTTAATGAGGTTTTTCAAATATAGATTTTCTTTTTTTCTTATTTTTTGTATTTTAAAGATTTTATTTATTTATTTGACAGAGAGAGATCACAAGTAGGCAGAGAGGCAGGTGGCGGGAGGGGGAGTGGGGGAGGGAAGCAGGCTCCCTTCTCAGGAGAGAGCTCGATGTGGGGTTGATCCCAGGACCCTGAGATCATGACCTGAAGCAAAGGCAGAGGCCTAACCCACTGAGCCCCCAAGGCACCCCTCAAATATAGATTTTCCATAGATAGAAACTTTTTGGTAAATTCTGAGAATGCTCAACCCAAAAAAACTGTGTGGTAATATAGGTTGTGTTTTTTTTTTTCTTTTGTTCTTCCTTTTTTAAATTTTTATTTAGAGGTAACTGACATATAACATTAGTTTCATGCATACAACATACTTTGATGTTTATATATTGTATATTGTATTGTATATTGTAAATAAGTCTAATTTACATCCATTACCGTACACAGTTATAATTTTCTTTTTCTTGTGATGAGAACTTTTAAGATTTACTCTCTTAGCAACTCTCAAATGTAAAATATAGTATTATTAACTCTGGTCGCTGTTCTGTATGTTACCTGACTTATTTATTTTATAACTGGGAGTTTGGATTTTTTAACCCACTTCACAACCATTTTGTCTACCTTCCTTCCCCTACCTCCCATGTCTGGCAACCACCAGTCTGTTCTCAGTATACAGGAGCCTGTTTGTTGCTGTTGTTGCTATTTTAAATTCCACATGTATGTTCAGATCATATGGTATTTGTATTCCTCTATTTGTTTCACTTAACATAATTCCTTCAAGGCCCATCCAAATTGTTGCAAATGGCAGGATTTCTTTCTGTTTTATTATTGAAAAATTTTCCATTGCATATATATCCATATTCTTTATCCCTTCTTCCATTGATGACACTGTGGAGGAATTTCCATAAGGTTTTCCATGGTAGCTACACCATGTACATTCTCAGCAACGTTCACAGGGGTTCCCTTTCTCCACATCTTCACTAACACTTATTTCTTGTCTTTTTGATAATAGCTATTCTGACAGGTGTGAGGTGACATCTTATTGTGGTTTTGATTTGCATTTCCTTAATGATTAATGATGATGAACACTTTTCCATGTGCCTTCTGGCCATCTCTATGTCTTTTCTGAAAAATGTCAGTTCAGATCTCCGCTTATGTTTTAATAGAATCTTTTTTTATATTGAGTTGTATGAGTTCTTTATATATTTTGGATATTAACTCTTTATCAGCTATATGATTTGCGAAACTATTCCCATTCAGTACATTGCCTTTTCATTGTGTTAATGGTGTCCTTTGCTGTTCAGAAGCTTTTTAGTTTGCTGTGGTCCCCCTTGTTTATTTTTTGTTTTTGTGGCCTTTGCTTTGGTGTTAAGTCCAAATAATCATCATGAAGCTTACTGCTTATGTTTTCTATGTAACTACTTTCTTCTTTTTGGTATTTTTTTCATATTTAATTTTCCTTTTTTTTTTTTAAGCTGAAGTAATATAACAATTTTTTTTAAAAAGTTTATTTTTTTTAGATTATTTATTTATTTATTTGACAGAGAGAGATCACAAGTAGGCAGAGAGGCAGGCAGAGAGAGAGAGAGAGGGAAGCAGGCTCCCTGCTGAGCAGAGAGCCTGATGAGGGACTCGATCCCAGGACCATGAGATCATGACCTGAGCCGAAGGCAGCAGCTTAACCCACTGAGCCACCCAGGCGCCCTAAAAAAGTTTATTTTTTAAATATATGCCCAGTAGCTGCCTTAATAGGGATACATGTTGAAATGTGCTCAAGATTTTTTTTTTTTTTATCATATAATTTGGAGTCAGAGGTGGAGAGAGGTTTGATGATGGGGAATCTTTAGGAAAACTGTTAAAGCAAGGTTGTTTGTTTCAAGTCTCAACAATGGAAGCAAGATGTATGGGATTAAAAGGTAACTACTGGGTCACACTCCACAGTCTCTTTGTTAGGAGATGTGACTATGAGAGGAAAACCCTCTAAAATGTTGTGTTTCGTGAGGACGGATCCCAGATGAATGCCCTGTGTAGTAAGTAGGCCAACAGTGTGACTTTTCTGTCCTGTAATCTGCTCTGCTCTTCATGGCCAGATTTTTTAAAGGTCACTCTCACTAACTGCCTCCCTTTCCTAACTCTGCATTTACTCTGCAACTCACTAACTCTAACTTCTGCTTTGATTGCATCACCAGAAATGTCATTTTTTGGGAACCATTTGTTTCACTCTTGCCAAAACTATTGGGAATTGCTTTGGGCATTATCTTATATGATGTCCATTATGGAAATTTACATTGTTTAATTATTTTTAGGGTTTTTTAAAAAATTCATATTATGTAAGACATACTTTCTTGAGTTAAAAATTCAGAAATATCCAGAAATCAATAAAGAAGCTTATGAAAACACCTGCAATTTTACTACCCAGAAAAAAAAAATCATTGATATAGTTCTATTTCTCTCTCTCTCTCTCATGAACACAAAATCAAGTCATAATGTATATTTAGAGAAGCTTACTAGTTTTCTTAATTAAGCTTTGTTATAAATATTTCCTCATGTCATTAAATATTCTTCAAACAGAATATCTATAATGACTATATAATATTCTAGTTTATGGATATGGCTAATTCTAACATTTTGTTAAATTAAGAATATTTCAAACTTCCACAATTACACATAATGTTGGGAAAATGTCTTGCACATAAAATTGTTTATACCTAATGGTAAATGTTTTCGAGGATAGATTTGAGAAAGTATAATTACTGAAGTAAGAGATATGGCCATTTGTAAGGTCTTGGATACCTGAAACTAATTTGTTTTCCAGAGAGTTGCTGAAATTTTTGCCAGGACCCAGAAAATCTCCATTTTATTACACACTTGCTAAGCTTTCTCCAATTAGGTAAAAATTTGATGCTGGTTTTATTTTGTATTTCCAAAGAAATACATTTTGTATGTCCTAAAGAGTACAATCTGGCTAAAGAAATACATTTTGTATGTCCTAAAGAGGATAATCTGGCTAATTATCTCACAGCCTTTACAAAAATTTCCTTTCTAATGGATTTTTTTTAATCATTTATGATTTTTCTTAATTTTTTATGGAATTGCAAAATTCTCTCTTGGATTTTATTACTCTTGGGAGCTTTATTGTTATAGTCTGATTCCCTCACTTCAATGAATTAATTAATTTTATTGTGTTGTCTCATCATCCTACATGGGTTTTCTTATTTTGTATCTAATAAAGTATGATGTCAAAATATATTCCATATTTCCATCAAAAGTATCAACACAAAAGATTTTATACACATTGCACTAATTTATAGGTGACCCATGTGATATACATACCCATTAAGAGATTTATATTAATTTATTGTTTTTG
The DNA here is from genome assembly GCA_003697995.1 of Taxidea taxus jeffersonii. Classification (NCBI taxonomy): domain Eukaryota; kingdom Metazoa; phylum Chordata; class Mammalia; order Carnivora; family Mustelidae; genus Taxidea; species Taxidea taxus. Next base: position 71,664 of record ML109594.1, read on the forward strand.
TCTGATTTGGGAAAATATAGGCCCATTAAAAATCCTGTATAAAAATCCTTTTTGTTCAGAGGATTAAGGAGGTTAAGAAGAAAGGTGTTGGATCTGTATTTTAACAATGTTATTTAAGAGCTATAGTTAATATATTTTCTTAAAACTATTTTCATTTTTCTTCTCCCACTTAAAATTGTTAAAATTTGAGGAAGCAGTGCATATTTCATTACCAAAAGTTAATTGCATAAAATAACAATGATGTCATCTAACAAAAATGTATTTAATTCAGCACAATTGGAAAAGGAGGGTTGCTGTTTCAGACTTTTCATGTCTTAAAAGATAAAGCAATATCATTGGTGCCATCAGTGTTCACATTTAAATAATGAGAATGGAGTACCTGAATAGTTATCATATTAATAGACTGACACAGATTCTAGTTGATGGAAAAACATAGTTCTCCAGGTAATTACTTTTTTGTTGGACTCCCTGGAAGCATCTCTGAATGTACAAAGACTGACCCAACTGTACTAGATAAACCTACAGTGACTTGGCCCACTTTTTATCCTTTAATACCTAGAGCAGTGCTCCTAATAAAATAAAAGGCCTTCATCCCTTTAAGCACATGGATGGATTTGGTCGCACATCAACGGGCATGGGGGTGAACTTGAATACTGTGTTTATAGAGAGTTGAGTGAGAAGGGTGTAATGTTCAGGAGATGGAGAGATGGGGGTTGGGTAGAGAGGACAAACTAGAAAGAGATGGTGGGGATGAAGAGATAGAAGGAGGACCTGGTGAAGCTCCAGCTCTACAGGTAGAGACAGTAGAGGTACTCAGTATAAAGTAGCGGAGGGAAAAGATATCTCTGGTGGAAAAGTTTGCAAATAGCCTTAAGCCTTGTGTTAAGAAACACAAGGAATAGGGGCGCCTGGGTGGCTCAGTTGGCTAAGCAACAGCCTTCAGCATGGGTCATGATCCCGGAGTATAGGGATGGAGTCCCACATCGGGCTCCAAGCTCCATGGGGAGTCTGCTTCTCTCTCTGACTTTCTCCCCTCTCTTGCTCCCTCTCACTGTCTCCCTCTCAAATAAATAAATAAAATCTTAAAAAAAAAAAAGAAACACAAAGAATAGTTAGTGTGAAGGTATATGTCCTTTGTATTTTACATAGGTGCGGGGGTTAATTTTGCCCAAATAATTCATTTGGTATGTGAATACTTATGACACATATGTTTATACATACACATTTTTACACTTATTGAGCACTTATTATATGCATTAAGTATATATGTGATATATTTAAATATACATGAGATAGATACATATTGCTTTGTCTACATTTAACTGTATCGTTAATTTTTTTTCCAAGTTAACATACTCAATGGTTTCATTTTCCTTTACTGGAACCTTCTCCTCTGCTTGTTTTCTGCATGTTGAAGTGTTTCAGAAGTATTTTTTTCTTATCAGCATACTTACCTTAGATGATGTTATTCAGTCCTGTGGTTTATGTATCTGCCGTGATTCCCAAATATACTTCTCCAGCCCTGTCACCTCCCTTCAACTCTGGATTTAAATATGTCACTGCCTATGACATCTTCACTTTGATATGAAATATAGATTTCAAAATTTACATAAGCAAATGAGAATTCTTAACTTCCTCCTCCCCAGTGGCAACTAATTATTCCCCAATCTTCTCCACTCCAAGTCATGGCATTTCTGCCTGCTCAGTTGCTTAAACCAAATATCTAGGGATTGTCTGATTTCTATCTTCCCCTCCCCCACCACTATACAAACCATCAGCCAATGCCACTGATTTTTTTTCCTCCAGACATTCCCTAAATGCATGTATTTGTTCCCAGCTCTCCTCTGGTCCAAATTGCAGGAGCTACCACCTTAGTTTCCTCACTATTTCCAGCCACAAACCTTGCAATCTGTACTTTACACAATTGTTATGATGATTAAAACAGCGAAATAAAGTACATAGTGCCTTCTCTCTATAACGTAAACACTCAATGTTCCCATTGTACCTAAAGTAAAATCCAAACTCTGTACCCATTTGTAAATTCATGAAATCCTACGGGATTTCCTTGTGGCTAGCTTTCTGTCACCACCTCCCCTTCCTGAACTACATTGCTCTAGCTACATGGCATTCTTTCTATTCCTGTCTTAGGGACTTTGTAAGTTGTTTTATCTTCCTGAGATTTTTCATTTTTTATTTTATATGTATCACATCTTTCCTGTCAGGCTAGGGCTCAGCTTAAATATCATCTCTCAGACAGGACTCTCATGAACACACAATAAAGCATAAGCCCTCTCCACACATCAATCGAATCATGTCACTTTGTTTCAATTTCTTCAGAGAACCCATCACAGTTTACTTTTTATTTATTTATGTTTGTTTACTATCTGATCACTATACTTGAAACTCCTGAAAAGGACACTGTCTTAGAACTATCACATATCAAGCCTCCTATGAATATTTGTTTAAAAAAATTAATATGTAGAGACTCTTCAAGCATGTGCAGATGGGAGAATGAGAAGATTAAGGTTCTTTCCATTCTTGAAAAATCCTGTAATTTTTGTGAAATGCATTTTATACTTTTATCCTGTCCTTATCCATTTTAGATGAGCTATCGAGACTAAAGAGACTATTTAGTACTTTTAGTTTGATTAGTCAATTGTTAGTCATAAGTTACTCAAAATAGATAAATATTGAGTTTTAACAATGCTGGGTAATTTAGAAATACAGGTGGATTTTGTTGAGGTGTAACGGATTGGAGGTATGCAATTAAACATATTTTCTACTTTGCTTTAGGACAACACTAAAATATATAGTTAAAATTTAAATGAAAATATTCTCTTTCTCTAAAATTATGTGGTTTGTTTTTGTTTTGTTTTGTTTTGAGAGGAATTGCTATTACATGAACAGAGAACCAGAAAAGAAGACTTTACATAATGGATTATTTTTCACTCAGTTCTTTGTGCTTATTTTTATGATAGGTTTATAAATAGGGAAGGGAGATAGTTTGTAACTAGCCTATGCAAGGTATATGAACTCCTGAGAATATACAGAATTCCACAATGTTAGGCAGAATAAAACTTGTACATGTTTGCAACATTAATTTACCTAGAACTTTTGGAGAGAAATATTATTTTCCCATTAAAAATAAGCAAATAGAAAATGTTACATGACCCTTTTAAGATGAAATATCACTCTTTAAAGAAATTTCTCCATTAGACTTACAAATTTGTGCCATGATTCCCAAATTTCCTGTCTGTTGAATTTCCCATTGCTGTACAATGGCCAACAGGTCATTTGAATCAGGTAACAATCACTGGCCTATAATACAAAATTCTTCTTTATGGTAAAATCATATTAATTGATGAATATGATGATAAATGAAATAAATCAGCAACATTAGTAGGTGCTATTAAATGTATAAAAGGGAACTTATGTAGGAGTTATTAAGTGTCAGATCTAGAGCATCTTGTACTTTTCTTTAGTGTTTTTTTTTTTTTTTCTTTCCAAAACTGACACATTTAATTATAAACAGCAGAATACTCCCTTACCGGTTTTTGTTATTGCCGGGTCAGAAAACTGAACTCTCAGCTGTTCCACCACTTATTTTGTGGAAAACGTAGTTAATGGCATGTTTTGTTTTTGTTTTTCAAAACTGCACACATTTAATTATAAACCTCCCTGGGTCTCAGTTCGTTCCTCTGTAAAAGGAAGGGGTGAATTTGTTCTGTTAGGTCTCTTGCAATACTGACCTACTGTGATTCCATTTCCTTTTGTTTTGCTTTGCTTTCATTATAAAAGTAGGTATTTCCATCATTAGACTTTCCATATCTCTATTCAAAACTACTCTTCTTATGTTCTCTCTGCCAACTCACATGACTGGAAATGTGAATGTGCATTGGCTATTCCACCTTTAGTCATTTATCCAAATCCTCCTCTTCAGAGGCAAACTGTAGATGGTGAGATGTAACAGCTGAGATCAGAGAATCCCTGAATACCAGTTAAGTCTACGATGATTCATTCCCTAGAGTAGACTGATGATACAGAGTAGATGAGCTTGGTATCTCTGTCCTTGTGGTTAGGAAGGTAGCCAGGAGCGCTCATCTCTGTCTGAAATATACTTCTGGACATTTGTAAATGAAGCATCAGGGAATGCAAAGTAACCTTTTGAAGTTAAGAGCTGATTGTCACTCTTGGTTATTTCAGCAGACTCCTTTGATTGTAAAAGCTATTCTTGGACACAGCGGTGGCTCATCTGTAAGAACAGAGATAGAAACCTTTAATGTTCATCTGTCAGCCCTAACTCTTATCTACCTTTCACATTGGTGCCTTTAAGTCACATTTCCAGATACTCTCCACTTTTCCTTAACCCTGCCTGAGGCCAGATCTTCAGTAGTAGCTTGGATCTTCTGAAGATGCTTCTTGGAATGTGATTTAGAAACTAAATGGGAGTCATATTACCATATGATACAAAAAAAAAAAAAAAAAGTTTTATTTTCAAAGTCCAGAGTACTAACCATTACACCATGGGGCCCCTAGTTTTATTTTCATATAATATATTCAACCATTCAGTGGGAATCCAAGTCCCAGAGGACAAGCTGAGAAAACATACTGAATTATCAATAATTTTAGGTGAGATTCACATAACATAATGAATTACAAAAGCAAATTACAGTGAGGATAAAGCTTTTGATGACTATTATATTACTATTATTATATGATTGGTAACAAAGTGAAGAAGGCCCATGATTAGATCTTTGACCACATTGGTGCCAGATACTGTTGATTCTGAATTCCTATCTACCTTAGAAAGTCTTGTCAGTCTTTGTAGTTTCCCATACAAACAAGTAACCATTTGTACTGGGAAAAAGGAAATAAATAAATAAATGCAGGCTAGTATTACCAGCTTCATTTTGGGTCATCTGTGTCCCCTGTTTCTATTACTAATATTTGCTGATATGAGAGTTTTTCTTAACCATAAGGGCATCAGTTTTAGGAGATAAGGAAATAAGATCCTCCAGAAAGCAGTAACAAATCATAAGTATTATATATTTTTTGAAGTATTGAATACTACCATCAAAAGTTTTACAATTAGGCGTTGAAAATTTAGTTTTCAAGAGAATGTGAAAAAGAATTTTCAAAGCCCGTAGATGTTAAAGTTTATTATGATATAAGAACAGCAGTCCTGAATATGGAAGAAAAAAATTCAGAAGCAGTTAGATTATTTCATTTTGAAATAAATATAGTAATGATGGCACTGTATTTAAAATGGGGATGGTTAAGTAGACTAGCAAAAAACTCAGTACTTTAATGAAAGGTGGCAGAAAAATCAGGCAATAGAAATTGAAAATAGAAATTGGGGTGGTGGGTCTGGATGGCTTGTCAGTTATGCATCCGACCCTTGATTTCAGCTTGAGTCATGATGGTAGGTTCATAAAATATAACCCATGTCAGGCTCCGCACTGGATGAAGCTATTTTTGTGGAGCCTTAAGCTCTACAAAAAGCTTAAGATTCTCTCTCTCCCTCTGGTACTCCCCTGGCCCTCTTCTCACTCTCTCTCTCCCTCTCCAAGAAAAGAAAATAGAAATTTTTTTTATGTAGAAAAAATTAACTTGTTAGTATTATATATTAAATAATGACAAGAGCCCCAATGGGATGCAACTGATTATAAAATTCAAATTTTGTTTCAGGTTGTAATTTGTATATATGTTTAAAATGTCATATTTTTTAAAGACTATAATCCAATTATGCATATTTCACAGGTCTCTTAAATAAAATGATATAATAGAAAGGTGTCCTACTGGGGGTGAGGGCACTGCATGTAGTACTAGCTTGGGCACTAATTAAATTTATGTCCCTAGAAAATGCACATAAAGCAGTTGGGCTAAAAAAATAAAATCTTTTCTATATCAAATATTTTATGAGACATCATAGCACCTGCTGATTATAAACTTTGTATGGGGTGTTTTCCAAAGAACAGAAACAAAAATAACCTTTAAGCTGATAATAGCAAATAATGATACTATTTAATATTTATTGATTACATTATGCTAGGCACTATGCTAAGTGTTTTACATTAAACTTCTCATTGTATCCTTCTAGTAACCTCACAAGGTAGGTGCTGGCTGTTATTTTATAGCTGCAAAATAGGCCCAGGAAAATTAAATAGCTGTTCAAGGTTGCATAGGTGGAAAGTATTGCAGCAGGGCCTGATTCAACGTTCAGGTTATAATTCACTATACTTTTTTTTTTTAAGATTTTATTTATTTATTTGACAGAGAAAGACACAGCGAGAGAGAGGGAACACAAACAGGAGGAGTGAGAGAGGGAGAAGTTTGCTTCCCACTGAGCAGGGAGCCTAATGCAAGGCTCGATCCCAGGACCCTGGGATCATGACCTGACCTAAGGGTAGACACTTAACAACTGAGCCATCCAGGTGCCCCAACTTCTGCTTTTAACATATACACTGAACCCTATTTATGAGAGCTGAAAATATTAGGCATTTTTACTGTGTGTAAATTATTAAAATCAATATAAGATTCTTATCTACAATGTATTAATAATTTGGAGTGAGCATCTTGAGTTATTCCAGCTAACATTCTATCTAAAATCCTGACAGGTGTTAATCTTGATTGCTTTTTCTTTTTTTTTTTTAAGATTGTATTTATTTATTTGACAGACAGAGATCACAAGTAGGCAGAGAGGCAGACAGAGAGAGAGGTGGAAACAGGCTCCCTGCTGAGCAGAGAGCCCCATGCGGGGCTGGATCCCAGGACCCTGAGATCATGATCTGAGCTGAAGGGAGAGGCTTAACCCACTGAGCCACCCAGGCGCCCCTTGATTGCTTTTTGATACCTTTTGAACTTTAATATCTGTCAGTAGATCAAGTTATATTTGATATAAAGTATAGCCTACCTCTTTGTTCTACATAGAGATTCTCCTTCATTAATGTTTAGATGATTTTTTTTTTCTATAACAGAATTCAAAAACGAATTGACCAAACTCATACAGTTTGTCAGAGGTTGAGAGATTATTTTTGACTGGAGGCAAAATAAACAAGGCACTCCTGTAAAAGCATGAGTCCTTTTCAGTTTAAAAATACCAAATTATACTTAAGGACTTTGAAAGTCACAGGATTATCAAGGAAGCAGTTGTCACTTAAGCAAGAACTTAATCATTTTCCTGTATCAAGTCAGAGGTAAGTTCCTGATCATTACTTTCCAAGTATATTGATACTAATAATCTTAAAAAAGCTTTCTGAAGTTGGCAGGGCCTATCTGGCTTTTCTTGGTGAAGAGGCAAGTTCCTACATATAAGACTGTTGTACTCAATAGATTTTCCTCTGCCTCATAGCTAAGGAAACTAAGCTGAGACAACAAAAGTCATTTTATTGAAATGGGCTTTGCTTGTAAAATAAATTCCACTTTTCTTTCATAGCTCATAATGTTACTCCAAGGTAATTATCTAAGAAAGATTTAGCTCTCATATAAAATATGGACTAAACCATGGAGCGAGTTTGCAATATAGATGCAGCAAGTGATCACAGTGGTAAACCATGTGGACGCCATGTGTTTTGGAGTCATTAAAATTGTATTCCAATTAGTTCTAAAGTGTATTTGTACTAAAATAAGGCTTCATCTGTTCGCTCATAGGAAACTTCCTAGGACCAGAAACTAAAAATCACAAAGACAGATCATGAGCATGTAATGGAAAACTTATTTAATGCCCACTGGACAAGTCAGAAGGATAGATTTTTTTTCAAAAACTGATATACAGGGACGCCTGGGTGGCTCAGTGGGTTAAAGCCTTTGCCTTCATGAAGCTCAGGTCATGATCTCAGGGTCCTGAGATCGAGCCCCACATCATGCTCTCTGCTCAGCAGGGAGCCTTCTTCCTCTTCTCCCTCTGCCTGCCTCTCTGCCTACTTGTGATCCTCTGTCTGTTGAATAAATAAATAAAAATCTTAAAAAAAAAACCTGATATACAGTGATTGCTTTGGCAGCACATATACTAAAATTGGAACGATACAGAGAAGATTAGCATGGCCCCTGCGCAAGGATGACACACAAATTCGTGAAGCATTCCATATTTAAACAAACAAACAAACAAACAAAAAACCTGATATACAGCATAAAGAAAAACTAAAAGAAAAAAAAAGAATCGGTGAAGCAAGTACTTGGTTGCTTTCACTGGGCAGCATGCTGTTATAGTTAGTTATATATGACCTTATTATATGATTCATGATTTTATTATATGTTCACATCTTCAAAGTTTCAAAGCTCAAATTGAAGTATTTATAAAATAATTAATGAGGGCTATATTTCAGATAGAATTTAACATATTTAAACAATTTTTTATAAATTATGAAGAATTTTATTTTTTTAAAATAAACAAGAAAAAAAAGAGTATTTAGAAAGAATGACCCTGCAGTGTTTTACTGTGTTGCACAGATTTGCAATTCTTTCTATCATAGAAAGAAAATGAAAATAATTTTAAACTTGTCTGTAATGCCAATTTAGTTCATTGACCAAGGCCGACTCAAGCACTTATCCATTCTGAATTTGAAATCAAATGCTTTGAATACAGCTTATGAGCCTCTTTGTTTTTGGGGTGGGGGGAAAAACCACTAAAGCAAACTGTAGAGAAAGAGGAGATAATAGAGCTTGGAAGCAACCTCTTGGCAAAGAGGAACAAGAGCAGTGGAATAATTTAATTGCTCATCAGCTAATTATACGGTATTATAATGTTAATGTGTCTTCATCATGACAATGTAATAGGTATAGATTGAAGCATATGAAAAAGAAAGTGTTGATGCAGTAATTATAAGTAAGAGTGGAACTGTTAGAGTAATTATAACGCTTCATCAGATAATTAACGTATTGTTCAACTTGAGATGGGGAACAAAGAGTGAAAAAGTTAAATATTGAAGGACATGCCTTTGACACTCCAGAGATGTCTTTGAGCCTTTGCAGAAAATAGGATATTCTATTGTTGATACAGTTATTTCCTGGTTTCCTTTTCCATAGTTTATTTTTCTTCAGTCACATATGCTATGGAAGAACATAGTAATTTGAGTGTGAGATGCTACTGGTGGTTAATTTTTTTATGTAATATGATTCATGTTGCTGCTATTTCTTTTTCATTTTTGTCTCATTTTGTGTTTGCTGTGTCATTAAATAAGCTAAAAACTTTAAAATTATACTAGCTTAAAATAAAATAATGTGAACAGTTCTATACACTGTAGAGGATGATAATGATTCCTTAACATACCTGAGCAGTCCCTTCTGAGGGAGGTTTGGCTGGTCCCTTTTATTTTAATATCAATGAATAACCTGATTTTTTTTTTCCAAATTCATTAGCTCAGAACTATCCATTTACTATAAAGCCCTTTGAACGGACTGTAAAGAAAAACAGCAACAAGTAAATACCAGCAACAAGTGGTAGGCAGCTACATTTTTGTAACCCATCTGACTTTTTCTTTTTTTTTTTAATACTACCTCAGTGACCACCAATATACAACATGTTATGGGTATTAACATATCAATTTCCATTTTATTTCTATGGTTATCCATATATTCTATAGAAGAGATGCCTCCCAGAGCAGAGGTTAAATAACTTGGTCAAAATCACATACCTCTTCGTGATATACCTGGGATTTGAACCCAAGTGGTCTGGCATCAGATTCTTTGAATCCTGTACTACTGTCGGTTGTTGATTCAGAAGTTTGTTAGAAGACTTTGTGAAAGGTTTCTACATTTCATTAGAGTAGGGTAGGTAAGCAAGATTTAAAAAGCTGATAGTGAAGGATAAATAGAGTCTGGTGTGGTAAAGGAGAGGAAGACAACAATTGGATATGCACCATCTGAAGTTGGCAAAGACACATGAGTTTGGTTGCAATGGAAAGTCCATGAAGAGGAGCCCCAGGAGAACAGACTACAAACTTAGATTAGAGCCCAATCACAAATAGCCTGAAGGCCAAAATAAGAAATACACAGAGAACTCATTAACTTCTATTACTCAGTTGAGATTGATTTCCCCAAATACCCATGATCAACGCATATAAGAACTACCATGACAGTTATAGAGGTGAATGCAGGATGGTTAGCGGAGGAATTCGAAATAGTGATGCCTACTTTTTAATGTTGTTTTCAGATTAACAAAAAAAGTGTTAAACTTCTAAGATTATAATCCCTGCTGAAATTGTATTGTGTTATTTGGAGATAGGCTACACAGCCAATCAATGTTAATACTTTCATATATTTCTTAAAAAGAAGTATATATTTTTAATTCTGTTCTTGCTAATGTTCAGATCAAATTGTGTTATGAGGTAAATAAACCACATGACTGAGAAAAATATAAAAACAATTTCTTTTTAAAATCAGTAGGAGGAGAAAAGAAAAATGCTGCTATAAGGTTTCAGTTTTCCAAATGATGGTATGTTACTTTCCATCAGCAAAAATTAAACTTTAATATAAACTATTAAAGAAGCAATGCACATTTTAAAATAAGCAAACTTAGAGCAAAACACTCATGATCTAGGATAGTTGGAACTTAAAAGTATTTTAAATATGGGATTCTCAAATTAAAACATTTGTTTCTATAACTGGTATGCATTTTGAAGGTGTCTACTTTCTAATTTCTATATCCTATTTAGCTTCTAAATTAAAAACAAAGCAAAACAAATTAGTTCACTAACTTTAGCAAACTGCATACTTATGCAGTTTTTTGGACATGATTTTTTTATTAGACATGCAGCTAAAAACACAATTTGGAGGCTATGGTCAGGAGGACATGGATTCTTTCTTTTAGGGTATTTGTGGGGTGGTGCCTTTATAGTAGAAGGAGCACTGGCTTTGGAGGCTGAATGATCTTAGGAACTGATTCAGTTAACTTCTCTGAACCGTATTTTGTCTATTGTGAGAGAGGTAATAATAATTTCTATCTTGCAGGATTGTTGGGAAATTAAAAATGCATATAAAATGATTATCATAGAAGCTGGCACATGCTAATTGTTCAGTTAAAACTGGCTATGATTATCGCTATTCAGCATAAGAGAGTTACTGAACAATGCTAAGCGCTCTTTAATGAGAAGTTCTCAAAAGTTTAAAACAAATCCATGAAATTATGTTGTGACTTTCTTTTAAGGTATTAATTATAGTTGTTCTCAATCTGTACTGAAAGAGGTATTAAGTGTTAAAAAAGCAAAATGTAGCCATATAAAATATGCTGTCTTCAAGACCCTTCACAAAAGTTGAAGTATTACAGTTGTGAGAGGTTAGTTTAATTAACAAGAAGGAAACTACTGCTATTTCTACCTCTTCATGAAGGGTTTTGTTTGTAATAATTCCAAGAAAAGGAGTGTACGGTGTGCAGTCTGTAACCATGCTGTGAATATGTAGTCAGCGTTCTTCACAGCATGGTTACAGTCCCTATAAAACACACACACATGCATACAAATATACAAAATACTTCTAGAACATATCACGTTATAATTACTCATGTATTAATCACACAAACATATACTGAACATTTGCCGTTTTCCTGGGTTAGGTGTATCCTCTGCTAGACTGTGAGTATCATGAAGGCAAAATTTCTTTCTTTCATTTTTATGTCCTCCAAAAACTAGCATAGCCCTTGGAACATAATAAGCACTTATTACTCATTTACTAAATAAATAAGCAAATAATTGAACTTTTTGTTTGGAGATAGAGTCAGAATTAATAAAGATGTTGACTATTTAAGTTCACCACAATTCACAAACCACTAATTAGCCAAAAGATTTATTTTTTTCTCAAACAAAATATGTATCACAATGGTAACAATAGACACACATGCACACACATTTATATTATGTTTAATTTTACTCTTCATTCCTCTTTCTGACCATTTTCTAGAAGAAATGTTTGTGTCCAGTGAGATAAAGATAGAACGATTGAGAGAACATTTAGTCACTTTTTAAATAATTGAGAACACAATGTATTTTGTGGCTCTCATTTTTTAAAATCTATGTCCACCACTTAACTGAGCAATATTACCCACAAATATAACAAAATTAACCTTCTCATCTCTAAGTTGAACATCATGGTTACTTGATATGGAAGGAAAGAAGGAAGGACAAAAGAAGGAAGGGAGGAAGGAAGGAAAAGATTTGATCTAATTTCCTTAGGTCTATCTAAACTTTCTTATTTGAGCTAGATGTTTTTTATCCAGATTAGAATTTTTTTACTATTATTATTTTCAGTTAGCCAGCATATAGTACATCATTAGTTTTTGATGTAGTGTTCAATGATCCATTCGTTGTGTATAACACCAAGTGCTCATCACCACAGATGACCTCCTTAATACCCATCACCTGGTTACCCCACCACCCTACCCCCTCTTTTCTGTATCCCTCAGTTTGGTTCCCAGAGTCCAGAGTCTCTCTTGGTTTGTCTCCCTCTCCGAGTTCTTCCCCTTCAGTTTTCCCTCCCTTCCCCTATGGTCCTCCATGCTATTCCTTATGTTCCACATATGAGTGAAACCATATGTTAATTGTCTTTCTCTGCCTGTTTCACTCAGCATAATCCCCTCCAGTTCCATCCATATCAATGCAAATGGTAGCAGTGGAATTAGTGACATCTTTATTTTGCATTAACTAATTACTTCGTGTATAGTTTGGAATGTATAATGCACTTGTAAGTTGTTAAAAATAAAAGTTTTGGTGGTGGTTTTAAGAGGCTGTAATGATCTTTTCTTGCTAACTCTTACCCATTTGCTGCCTTTTTAAGGCTGAGTCTCCTTTCCTACCTGTAGTCTCCCGGATATGCTCATCCCCCTCTCCCAGATATGTTTGCTCTCTGATGTAGCAGGGATCCATGTTGTCCTTAGGACTGGGAAACTTGAAAACAGAAAATGTCAAGTTGGGTGCCAGTTTCCACCTCTGCATCTTGCTAATCTTTCCCAAAATGAAATGGGACCTTTTATTAAAAACAAAGTAAAATGAAACTAAACCTTAAATAACCACAATGAACAAATGAAAACAACTAAGAAAGACCTTCATAATTGACTCTGATCAATAGCTAATTGTTTGTGAAAATAAAAAAGAGAAGACATAGTAGCTAAATAAAGTTCTCTACTGTAGCCTCTATTTCTTCTTCCTGGAAATAACCCCAAAGTGTTCTTGATCCTTGCTACCAGGTGGCTGTAATCTAGCCAGATCTCTCTTATCTCTGGTATCTATTTTTCAACTCAGAGTAGTTCAGAAGTTTAATGCTTTGTCTCTTACCCCTAGACTTCTAGAGAATTATAACCTTCAATCAAGAGGTAGCAACTTAAAATTTTAAAGGGATATAAGCGTATATGGTGTATTCATAGGAAAATTTACTTATCTATGATTTGTATTACTTTTCTAATGTTCACAGAATGTAGTTTAATGCTGTGTATCTAAGCTTTGCCCAATATAGTTACAAAACGAAGTGAGATTAAACATGTACTCTGTACTCGGGTGCCTTGGTGGCTCAGTTGGTTAAGCATCCAGCTCTTGGTATTGGCTCAGGGGGTTATCGCAGGGTCCTGGGATTGAGCCCTGCCTTGGTGGGAGTGGGGTGGGTGATGGTGGAAGTGGTGGTGTCCTGTGCTCAGCAGGAAGTCTGCTTGCCTCTTGCTCCTCCACCCACTTTGCCTACTCTCTCTCTCAAATAAATAAATAAAATCTTAAAAAAAAAAAAATGTGCTCTGTATTTTCACTTCAGGGACAACTATAGCTTTCATGTTGTCCATAACTACTAACTAAGAACTCAGACTAGGATTTAGTAGAGTTTTGTTTTGTTTGTTTTTGTTATGTTTTGTTTTCTTAAGTTAAACTGTGACTGGGGACATTCACACAATTCAGGAGAGGCCTTTGAAAAGGAACTACCAGGGACTGTAGGCTAACATTCTCTTCAATATGTACACGTGGACAGTGATGAGGTTGTTAAAAGTGACTCTTCATATTAGTTTTTTTCTGATTTGTGACTGATAGGAAGATTTAGCTTATTAATTAATTGTTGATGCATAAAATGTAGAAATTTTGCTTACATTATAAATGAGGAATTGGGAACATATTCATAAATTGTTTACCCATATGTGGCCCAGATAGGGTGTAGATATATAGTCATGGAAAAATCAAAAGGGTAATAATAACCAATGTTGCATTTGGGATCATTCAATATGGCAACTTTTTTTCTTTTTAATTTTTTTTTTTTTAAGTTATTTGTTAGGGAGAGAGAGCTAGCGAGCACAGGCAGACAAAGTGGCAGGCAGAAGCAGAGGAAGAAGCAGGCTCCCTGCTGAGCAAGGAGCCCGATGTGGGACTAGATCCCAGGACGCTGGGTTCATGACCTGAGCTGAAGGCAGCCGCTTAACCAACTGAGCCACCCAGGCATCCCTGGACACTTTTTATTATAGACTTATTTACATCAGGTACACTGCCAGGACATTGGAATGAGATTAAATTAATCATTTACTTATCCACTGATGTATTTATTTTATTTACTGAGTGCATACTACATGCCAAGAACTATTAGATGCTGAAGAGACAGTGTTCAATAAAACGACATTTTTGCCCTCAAGTAGCTCACATTCTTGTGAGTGGAAAGTATAACAGCCCATCCCTGTCCTTGAAGAGACTGCCAGATTTACAAGGAGACATGCCAGCATGTGATGAGAAATGAGGGATGTGTATTTATGCAATGACCTTAGTACAGGGCTGGGAGAGAAGGTTGATCCCATTTGGAGGCATCAGAAGTGGCTTTGTAAGGTGAGAACCTTTAGCTGGTCCTGAGGGGTGGATATTTTATAGGTGGAGGGCTAGTTGTGAGGAAACATCTTCGAGAGAAGGCCTAACAGATACAAAGCCACGGCCTCATAAAGCAGTGTGGAATGTGAAAGCAATGACAAGCTGGTTGACATTAATGCACCTTTAGTGGGGGTTGAGTGGGAAAGTGGAAGCAGGTAAGAACCTTTACACAGGTGGAATCAAGTTATTCAAGAAGTATGGACTTTATTCTATTAGAACTGAGAAGCCATTCTTGGTTTTAAGCAACGACTAACATGGCCAGGTTTGAATCTTAGAAAGATCACTCTTTTAGCCGAGTTGCTCAAAGAGGAGAATTAAGCTAGTTTTTATATTCTCTGTTATTAAATTAGTAGCATTTGAATTAACATTTATATAATGCCTTTATCTAAGGTAGTACCTAGAATATTTTTCTTATTGCTTATTGGTGGGAGATCATTAGATGGGAAAGAATGTAAAATAACTTAGTTTTTAACAAGTCATTTCCTAAAAACTTAAACACAAAACTGAATTTTGAAAAAAGGTGGAAATTTACTTTGTCCTAGTAAAATCATCTCTTTGACCAAGCATTTTGCATCAGATTTGTATCTGATCTGTATCTGATTTGTATCTGTATCTGTAAACGAATCCTTTCTAAGTTTTATGTTCATACCATTTTAGTCATGATTGAGAAATAAGAAAAAAATAACATTTTGACCATGTTGATAAAAAGTTTAACATTTGAGAAAGTCATTTTCCAAAATGTTTTCATTTATTAATTTTTACATCTAGGGGTGCCTGGGTAGCTCAGTGGGTTAAAGCCTCTGCCTTTGGCTCAGGTCATGATCTCAGGGTCCTGGGATCGAGCCCCGCATTGGGCTCCCTGATCAGTGGGGAGTCTGCTTCCCCCTCTCTCTCTGCCTGCCTCTCTGCCTACTTGTGATCTCTGTCAGTCAAATAAATAAATAAAATCTTTAAAAAAAAATCCCTACACCTAATTTAATTTTATGTACTTTTAAGTTTTATACTCCCATGATCTACTACCATAAATAAATATTTGCCTATAGGTTTACTTCCTTAGCAACTTCTTTCTGAAGTAGGATATAAGTCAAGTAATTGTACTGATCACTTTGATTCCATTTCCCTAACAATCATTATCTCTAAAGGATAGCTTTCAGTTGGTCAGTTAGCTAAGAATCATAGCCACCATCCCTTCCTTAACCCTTGTAGGATAAGGAACCAAAGAAAACATCTGTCACAATGTCAGCTAATGAAGCCATTTTATTTGATAGATATTTATTTCTTTTCCTTATATTTTGTCTATAAAAATAGCCTAGTAGTCAAAAGCAAATTAATCATTTGCCATATCTTTAGCCATCATAAAGTAGAAAACAAAATAAAAGCAAATGTAGGTAACGGTAGAGAAAAGGTATAATTGATATTTCCTACTGAGAAGTCTCTCTGGATAGGCATGTAAAAAGCAAGGAGAAAGAGAGATTTGTAGCCTGACACAAGTAGTTTCTTTAATATATGGGTAATTATCTTTATTATGGATATAACCAGTAGGAAGCATGCTCTCTTCAGAGTAAGGCAGGAGCTTATTTGCTCATGACCCCTGATGATTTTAAGAGACACAAAAATAAGACATTTTTAAAACATTTTATTAAATCTGCAATTGTTTGAGGAGTTTTTCATCTGTCATTCAATGAGGGTACACACTGATTCATTATTGATTATGATTTATTGAGATTTCTGTTTTACAGTCTTTGTGGCATTGAGTACTTTTCTTATATCAATCATTAAAGAATCCTCACAAACCTCATTTGGTATTAATAGCCCTATTTTACACATGAGTAAACTCAAGGCCAGAGATGTTAAATAATTTACCAAAGATCAAATAGCAAATAAGTGGCAGAGATGATATTAAACTTAAGTTTCCATGACCTTAGATTCTGTAAGTCTTCTGTGTTGCTGTTTTAAGTTATCACTGCTTATAGCACCATATTGTAAATATCACCCCTCGGTATGCACAATTTTTAACATTCCTTGGACCAAAATTAATATAACAAAATGTATTTTTAAATATAGTTAATTTGTAAATTTTAAGAACCATATTGTGAGGATTGCATAATTTTCTTGTATAAATCTTAGATAAGGTTTATGGTTTTAACATTTTAATATCTGGACTCTACAAATGAATAAAAAGTTTTTTCTTAATTGTTTATCATCAGTTTTAATATTCTGACATGATATTGTTTTGGTCTCCTTGAGCTGCAGTAATAAATTTAATAATACATTATTTAGTAATACAGATGATTGACTGCATACCCAGCTCCTCCAAGATCCCAAGGGTCCTCTATGACCTCATTAGAGAAGAAATCTTGACATCACTAATTTATTTGTTTTAATTATCCATCTAAAAAGGCATAAAGAATAAATAAAAGATTTGAAAGTAGAAACCAGTCCCCTAATATTATCATACATTTCCAAAGAGACTAAAATGGGATAGTTTTCTATTTTTAGGAGCTTGTGCTCCCCCCCTCCCATTTATTTAGTTTTAAATTGTTATAGATAGGGGTACCAAGTGAACAAACTCAGTGTATTCATCCCTCCAGTATCCTTCCCAGTCTCTGAATGGAAGTGAAATTATTTACTCTTGCTCTGAGGTTTTGTTTTTTTTCAGTCCATCCTTACTCTATTTCTTCTTCCTTACTTCCTTTTTCTGAGAAAAATAAGACAAACTGAAATTTCCTCCTCTCTTATTAGACCTTCAGTCTCATATACATATTTCTTCCTGACATTTCTTATTCCAGAAACCACTTTCTAGCCCATCTACTTCCTTATCTCTAAACTCACGGAGGATCAGTTCTTTTTGGAAACCGGTAGGAAGAGAGAAGAGTAACAATATCCTCTCCTGTACCCCCTCTTCCAAATCAAATGTTTCTTTTCTTTTCTTTCTTTTTTTTTTTTTTTTAGATTTTATTTATTTACTTGATAGACAGAGATCACAAGTAGGTAGAGAGAGAGGAGGGAGCAGGCTGTCTGCAGAGCAGAGAGCCCCATGCAGGGCTCCATCCCACGACCCTGGGATCATGACCCAAGCCGAAGGCAGCGGCTCTAACCCACTGAGCCACCCAGGTGCCCCAAATCAAATGTTTCTAAACAAGTACTTTCTTTTCCATCTATTGTTTACTGTGAATAAAGAAAAATAGGATTTTCTCTAAGGACGGTTTTCTGAAAATTATGTCTATGTCTAAAATATCCCATTTGGTAAAAACTGATGCTTCTCCACATAGTTATAAAATGTGATGAAGGTGATTTAGTAAACTGGTCTTGGTTTATATTTGTTTGAATTTAAAGCTATGAAACTAGGTATTTCTTGTAGTGTCTAATGCTGATCTTAAACATATGTTAGTCTATTGTCAATTCTTATTAAAATAGCTTGTTAAAATGTTCTCTTAAAATTATGCCACTACAGAGTAAACATATTGATATTTCCAACTTTAACAGCATACCAAAATAAAGAGTTCTGGTGCTGAAAGTTAGGGGGGAAAATCACTTCCTTGCAATATTCAGTTATCTCCTCTTTTCAAACTTTCAGTAAGGGTGGAATAAAATAATTTTTGTACAATTAACAAATTGTTCAAAGAGCTTGGGTTTTAAAAATAATAATCAGCAGAATCCATATATAGCATTTCAATAATGCTTTCTAACATCTTGAGTTTATTAGTGGGAAATTTAATTTGTGCTAATCAGCCTGAGGCAAAAGAAGTGCAAAATTAACTTGACACATATATTTGATATTTTTTAGCATTTTTCAGTTTTACACTATAGCCACAACATGGCAACCCAGAATAAACACACAGATCTACAGTCACTTCCAATTACCACATTACTGTTAATAGCTGTAACTCATGATTCATTATCTTCTTGGTTTTATCTGAGAAGGCATGCAGCAACATTGCCTATGAAATAGCATGTTTGAAAATTCCAAACTTTTACTAATGGTCTGAATCTTGACATGCAGTCTATTTTCTAAAATGAAATTTGGCAATATTAAATGTGCTTAGCAGTGCCATTTTTGTTCAGGCTCAAAGGAGGGACCAAAAGAAGGGGAGGAGGTTTTTTTTTCCCCCCCTTCCAGAATCTCTCTTCATTCCTACTCTACATTCACCAGGGACTGGTGCAACAGGAGACAGGTTAATGAATAGGGAAATTGCCATAATAATCTTCACTATCACTTCCATGTCCTTCTCTGAGTCTTCTCTGCTATATGATTTAATATACAGTGTCAGAGAATAACTATTCTAAATATTTTGTGATAGATACATTCAGCCATCATCTTTTCTAAAGGACGGTTATCAAAATATGGTCCATACCTAGGGTGATCATTTTTGTTTTTTTCAAATGGAGACACTTTCAAAAGTGGAAAAAATCATTATTGATAATTACATCATGACAACTCGTGTGAATTGAGACCATCCCATCACATTCAGAGTTTGGTCATCCTGACATGGACTGCCCTAAAGAGAATAATTATATGTGATTGTTCATAATTCTAGATTCTTGGACCCCAACTACTGACTCAGGATCTCTGGGTTTATAGTCTGGGGATCTGCATTTTTAGCAAGCTTTGCAGGTGATTTGTAAATGTAGCAAATAAACAGTAATAGACATACTATGGTTACCATATACTGGGTACTCTCCTAATGTCAATATGTATCATTCCTTAAATGATCACAATCACTACTACTGAATGATAGAATGATATATGAATCATTCAAGTATAAAAGGACACATTTGGGCGCCTGGGTTGCTCAGTTGGTTAAGCAACTGCCTTCATTCAGCTCAGGTCGTGATCCCAGAGTCTCAGGATCAAGTCCCGCATCAGGTTCCCTGCTCCATGGGGAGTCTGCTTCTCCCTCTGACTTTCTCCCCTCTCATGCTCTCTCTCACTGTCTCTCTCTCAAATAAATAAATAAGATCTTTAAAAAAAATAAAAACAAATAAAAATGAAAGGACACATTTCTCAGAAATGTGGCTATTTGGAAATATTTGGATAATTGATGAAAGATTTGCATCTACATAGATTTCTTGACTCCTTGAAGGACACAGCTAAAATCTAATATCTACAATCTTGGAAAGGAATTAAAAACTTGAGAGGAAAGGCCTTAGTGAAAAAGCAACATTTCAGCTGATTCTTGAAGACTTTGTGGGGCAAAGAATGAAGCCAGAGGAATAGGTTGGAAGGAATAGGATTTAGTCATGCAATAATGAAAATATCTATCATTTCTGAGAAAAGTGGGAAGCTTCATGTGGCAGGATCTTGGTGGCTGGTTGAAGTGTGAAAAGTGATTAGTCTAGAAAGCTTGCCTGGTGTTAAACATGAAAGGTTTGCAGATGTTGTTGGATATGATGGGGTTTGGGAATACAGGTGAGGTTCAGTGGGGTGAGAACTGGAGCCTACGGCCAAGAAAGAATTCTTGGGATATCTTTGTTGCAAAATGTCAGTTTATTAAAGCCCAAGCCCAGGGACTGGATGTATGGGCAGAAAGACCTGCTGCACTGGGGTTGTGAGGGGTAGCTGATTATATCCTTGGGAGCTGGGGGAGGTAAGAAAAACGGAGGTTTCAAAAGAACTTTCATATGCTAAAAAAAGATTCACAGGATACCAGAGACCTTTGCATTGTCAAGTTAAGGTTGTTTTTCCCTCTAGCAAGGTAGTAACATGAAGATAGTTGGGAGCTTCCTGGAGGAACATTACATTCCACCTGCTTCAAGTATCTGTCAATAGGCTGCAGGTTATAAGGACATTTAATTGTATCTACATTTCCTTCTAGAAGCCAGGTTATTGATAGAAATGCTTTGTTCTTGTAGATTGCTAAGACATTTGTAAACTGAGGGAGACTCATGTCTTGCAGGATTGTGATCTCTATAAGTTAACTCTTTGTTTTTCCTTTCCTTAGCTTTAGGGCAACCAAGAGTGCCTGAGGAATGTCACATATATCCCTTCTGGGGTGGAAGGGGTTGTGAGGTGTCAGCTTATGCTTTGTCTTCAGCTAGCCTTTTGTTCCCTCATCAGATATGTGCTTCCATTTGCCTCCCATATCTTCTCAGTACAATTTTGTGGCTGCTGGCCTGATTTTAAAATGCCTCCTCCTGCAATTCTTGCCTGATGGTGTCTCCCCCCACCCCCAACCAGCTCTACCTACAATTGGAACAGCCAAAAATGCTGAAGAACTAACATCCCTTAAGGAATAACCCACAGCCAATTACCAAATTTGGTAGACTAATATCCTAGTTCCTCCATTCACTGTGCCAAATAACACCATCTATTAGACATCTATTAGAATCCTATAAGACAGGATTCAACACAAGTAACTTGACTGCTAAGACACCCTTGGTCACTGCGTTTTCATCTCCCTTTCATTTTCCCGTTCCTCCTCCCCTTCCTTCCTGGAATCGCTTCACCAAAAAATTGTTTGTGTTTGAATATTTGATTCAGAGTCCGCTTCTGGAGGAACCCACACTAAGACAACATAATCATTTCTATTTTATCTAGTTGCTAAAGAAGGCAGGACCACTAAAGACCTTTTTAACCAGGAGATTAAGATAACTTGCAGCAGTAAGGAGAGACTAGACAGGGAGAAAGGTGGTAAGTTGACAAGCTAGTTAGAAGGCAGTTGTGAGATGATGTTAGAAGGGACGATAGTGAAATAAGGGAGAAAGAGGAAGCAGCTTTTGAAGTAGATTTGATAGGATCAAGTGATTGAATACAGAGTGAAGAGAGAAATGATTTGTGTAAAATAATAAGTCAAAGTTTTGAGTTTGGCAATCTGAGTCTATAGCATCCAGGGATACCACTACCAATAGCCGCGATGCCGATTGTTCTCTGCACAAGGCCAACAACTGCTATTTTTTATGAAATATTCACAGCCTGGTATACACGAATAGCATCCCCTGGTAGTACAGTGCACAATTTACAAAATCCTGGGAGACAGGGAAATGCAGATTAAAGTAGGGAATATAGGAGGCAAATGAGAAGCCTTGTTGGAGGGGAAATTGTAGAATTCGATTTAAAATTTTGTCACATCATTTCTTACATGATATAGATTAAACACTATATTATGCTGAGTATTAAGTATGTAGGTGAACTTAAAGATGTGTTTAGACACATTAATGAAACCTCAGAAATATGAATACAAATAAAATAAAAAATAGAAGTAATCTTTTGGAAGACTCTATGAGAGATGAATGCATCTAAATCATGCCAGCATTCTTTTTTTTAAATGTATAACCTAGCCTTGCAAATTGTAGAAAGCATATCATGAATATTCAGAATTCTTCTCTTTGTACATGCTGATTGCCTTAGGAAGTTAAGCTCCAAATACAATCTTAAATCATATTTTGAATGTGACTTCTAGGAGAATCTTGCCCTTTGTAATTTAAACATTAGAAGTCAGTTATGTTTGTGTGTTATTCAAAATGGCTACTAAATATAAGTGTAGAAATTTGCCAGGATGATCCTACTTTAGGATGTCCCTCCCCCATCCACTTGCTTTTGCAATAAAATTTCACATTTACATATAAATTTCTTTGGGTTGAGGGCTTGGCTCATGTAAAAGTGCATGTTCTTAAGAGTTGAAAAGGACTTGAGTATGTTGTGATTTTAAAGTGTGGAGAAGGGAAGGAGGGGCAAAAATTCGGGAAATGAGGGAAGTAAAGGTAAATGGTTTCACAGTTTTGCTAATGTCATCCCTGCATGGAGCCTTTTAAAAGGAAGTAGCTCTTAAAGTAGTGATGGCCAGCTCTTAAAGCCAGTTGAGTTCCCTGCCTAGAATGGAAAATAACACAAATTGCTTTCATAATTTTAAAACCAACTGAAAAGGCTTTTTGTCTTTTCCATGGCATTATTTATGAGAAAGTTTGTGCATCTGAAGTTTAAAAGTCTGGGTTCTTTTTGCAAAATACAGGAGGAAGAAGTCACAGGTTTTTGTTTGTTTGTTTGTTTGTTTGTTTTGCTTTGGTTTGGGGTTTTTTTTGTGCCACTAACATTACCAAGCAAGTATGCTTCCAGTAAAGTGAAGCCAAGTATGACAATGTAGTTTCCTTTAATATAGTGAGTTGGTTAGTTGTGGACATATTTGTAAAGATTTTGGCTAAACCACTTCCTCAGTTCAAAGATTTGGGGAATTAAAGAATTCAGAGGAACCAAACTTGTCAGACCTCTGATGTGTCACAAGATTGTACTTTCTTATTGATGTGGCAGGGTATCACAGAACACACAAATCTTGAAGCTGAAAAGGAAATCAGGGACACTGCTGATTAGCTGAAGGACATGTGTGTATTCATAGATAAATCCTCGAGCTGTTATCTGCTAGTTGAACTTCTCTGATTTCCTGTTGCTGAACCTTTCCTGGGCTCCTTGCATTCACAGATTTTGACCTGCAGAGCCTTCCTAGATTCTGATAGCTGTGAGTCATGCACAGAGTCCCTTTGCCTGCTCTCAGAATACAATATACAGAATGCTCCACAGGTATAGAAGTTTCTACTCAGTCCAAGTGGCTCGGAGGAAAGAAAAATTAAAAGGAAAGCAATTGAGAAGGAGAGAGAGGAAAAAAAAAAAAAAGAGAGAAAAGACCAAGTTGAAAAGTTGACTATGTTCAGGAAGAAACAGGGAATCATTGCAATCCTGAGGACAATGATGTAAACCCCAGATCTATCCAGATTTTTCTGGCCAAAGAGCTAAACTCTGGAAAATGTCTATCTGTAACTATTACATGAAAGTATGTTCTCTTTTCAGCCAGTTGATTAAATGGAAACTGCATGCTCCAAAATGATGGAAACCAAGGCCAGTTAGAATTGAGATACCAAAGTCACTTGTTCTTAAAACTTCTCAATTATCCACATTCTCACTGATCTACAGAACTGATCAGTGATGAACCCTGTGCTTGTATATCTTACATGTGTGTATACATATATGTGTATACATATATATATAAAATCTTGTTTTGGGGGGTGCCTGGGTGGCTCAGTGGGTTAAAGCCTCTGCCTTGGGCTCTAGTCATGATCCCTGGGTCCTGGGATGGAGCCCCAGCATGGGGCTCTCTGCTCAGCAGGGAGCCCGCTTTCCCCCTCCCCCACCCCTGCCTGCCTCTCTGCCTACTTGTGATCTCTCTCTGTTAAATAAATAAATAAAATCTTAAAAAAAAAAATCTTGTTTTTGGATCAATACAGCAAAAATCTATAGTTGAGTAACTAAAAGCCTAAGCTCTCCCACTGCTATGAAATTAAAAACAAACAAACAAAAAAACAAAACTAATTTGACTTTTGCATCTTTGAATTTCTGATCTTGTGATACCAGTCAGAATCCCTAAGTTTGTTATTTTATCAATGACTATATACCTTAACACACACTAGCATTCTCACTAATGATGAAGTTTTAGAGTGTAAGTGAGGTTCAGTGGGGTGGAGCCCGGAGTCGATGACCAAGAAAGAATTCTTGAGACGTCTTTGGTGCGAAATGGTGGTTTATTAAAGCACAGGGACAGGACCCATGGGCAAAAAGAGCTGCTGCCCTGGTGTTGTGAGGAGTGGCCCGTTATATACTTGCAAGTTGGAAGGGGGTCAGGGATAACGTAATTCTCTAAAGAATTTTGGAAGCAAGGTTTCCTGGCCTTGAGGGGCTAGCTGTTGTTGGGAAAAGGCCATTTATTACCATCTAATAAAACCTTAGTCATGAGACCCTTCAGATTTATATCTGTGGTCATATGCTTGAGGATGATTGCCAGCAGGAATCTTGGAGGGTTTAAAGATAAAGGAAGTTTCCAAAGGAATTTTTGTATGTTAAAGTAGACTTACAGGATCCTGATTGGGGTGGGGGGCGGTCAGGCTAGGATTGCCTTTTGCCCTTAGCAAAGTATTAAAGTAGAGGCAGTTGAGTCCCTAGAGGAATGTCACTCTGCCTGTTTCAAGGACTTGTCAGTGGGCTCTAAGGAAATTTATTAACTTTTCTTCTTTGTTCATTGTTCAATGTTCATCACTAACATTGTATTCTCCATGGTTAAATAAGTATATAAAATGTTTCTATATGCATCTATATCCAGTGTTATGCATAATTAACCTCAATTTATACATGAAAGAACTGAGGCTCAGATTATTAATTAGTGCAGATACCACCTTCTATTGATAGATGAATGAATTGGACATAATATCTGCACTGTATACCTTATGTTGGTGGGACTTAAATGTGATGATGATGTATGCCATAACAATTTGCAAGTAGGAATGTTAGGAATTATAATTAGTATTAATTTTTGTTCATATCAGTTAAATATTGTAGTATTATTCAATATATTACTTACAATGGAAATGCAATTTTGTTTTCTTAATGTAAGGTATTGTTGAAAAAATAATGTGGAAAATACTTTGAAGACTTGCTTGTAGTTTCATCTGCATTGAAATAGGTTATTCTTTTTTTTTTTTTTTTAAGATTTTATTTATTTATTTGATAGACAGAGATCACAAGTAGGCAGAGAGGCAGGCAGAGAGAGAGGAGGAAGCAGGCTGTCCACAGAGCAGAGAGCCCGATGCGGGGCTCGATCCCACGACCCTGCGATCATGACCTGAGCCGAAGGCAGTGGCTTTAACCCACTGAGCCACCCAGGCGCCCCGAAATAGGTTATTCTTGAAAATCATTTTCTGAATGACTACCTGAGATTGCCTAAATGAACTGAATTTCAGCCAGTGGCATGCATGTTTCTCCTAGAAAGAGTTAGTGCAGATACATAACTCAAACAATAATATTAGAAAGTGTATGTTTCAATAATCTAAGAGGAAAACAATAGTCATGAATGACTGTATTCGCCATTTAGGGTCATGTACACAACATGTCACTAGGATTTAATACTTGCCACCCAGAAAGTTTTCAATACATTTTAAATGATGTATTTATAATATTTTACAATTAATGTGGCTACTAAGAAATGAGTAAATTTAAAACTCTTTTTCCTACATTAGGATTGTTATGAATATGAGAATTTGCTCATCAGCTCACTCAATATTCTTTACATTTACAGTTACAGAGGGTCTGGGTATCTATGTATAAAATATTGTACTGTGGAGCTCAAAAATGGATGTTCTGTATTATTTTATTATTTTTGTGTTTTAGAAAGAAAGAGTGAGAGTGTGCCTGAGTGGGATGGGGGTGTGAGGGGAGCAGAGGGGTAGGGAGAGAGAATCCCAAGCAGGCTTCATGCCCAGTGTGGAGTACAATGCTGGGCTTGATCCCATGATTCCTAAGATCATGACCTAAGCCAAAACCAAAAGGGACTTCACAGACTCCCAGATGTCCCTGTTTATTATTTTGTATAAAAATATCAAGACAACAGTCAAAACCTAAACTTTATTTTCAGGATCCATTAAGATGACTGGTAAACATTTGTGATATTTTCATTCAGATATATTTGTGGTGATTCATTTACTAACATTCACTCATTCTTATATTCAATAAATATTTATCAAACATGGGTTTATGTACTATTTTTAAAGGCCTATTTTTTGCTTGACCTTATTTTTTTTTCCCCCATCATCACATTTCACCATAGGACTATTGCTTGCTCTGACTTACATATCCATTCATTATCAATATTGAAAATGCTATCTGTATAGGGCTATATAGTTTTCAAGGTATTCACACATCTGCTATTTATTTTGATCCCCATTGAAATTTTAGGGGGAGTCAGGGCAGTTATTCTTATTTCATTCTTATAAACAAGAGAATGGATTAAGTTTCAGACAGGTTCAGAGATTTGCTCCAAGTTACACAAATAGTAGCCAATTGCCCATACTTTATTTTCTAGAGGGCATTTCAAAATAGCATAGCTCTAACTATGTTTTGAATAAAAGAAGAACTTCTATGAATTTTGACCCATGGATACACCTTAGGGAGCCTTTTGTAGGTGACTTATGATCTGTCCTAGAAAATAGAGAACAATATTAGTATACTCACTAGTTGTCAGTTTGAATATTTTTCTCATGGAAGCTTTGATTGCCTAAGTTGAGAACTTCTTGATAAGTTAATATATTCAGGCATGTGATATAATTAAGTCTACTGACTTAGGAATATAATTGAATGATTTTGTGTCAATGAGGAAAGAAAACAATCTTACAGATTCAAATGAACTATTCACATTGTCTAGCGATATAATGGGCGAGGAAAATTATCTGCATTTTTCACGAGTGTGCTTTGAGGATCTGCACTTTTAAAAACAATTTCTCCTTGGATAAGTCTTTCTACTTTTATGCATCCTCGATAAATACAAACACACAGAAAGTAATATCAAAAAATAATTTTCTAATTTCATTTCTTGGCTCTTTAACAAAGAATAACACTTCAGAATATATTTTGGTGGCACTCAGGTAGTTGTCTGTAAATTAAGTAACTATCAGAGTACCTTTCAAATGCTTTCTCATAATTAGTGATGTGAGAAATGGATGATTATAATTTCGTAGGTACATCAATTGATAGGAATGCCCTCCTCATTTTTCTCTATACATCCTATTCATTTTTCAAGGATTTACCATATACCTATATATGCCAGTATGTCTATTGTGACTCCCCTTGATGTCCATTGTTAGCTTTCATAGTGGTAACATTAAATGCCATGTGTTAAGCGTCTACTATATTCTTACATAATGTTACATATTTGCCTTAGAATGACTTTTTTTTTTTAAAGATTTTATTTATTTATTTGACAGACAGAGATCACAAGTAGGCAGAGAGACAGGCAGAGAGAGAGGAGGAAGCAGGCTCCCCGCTGAGCAGAGAGCCCGATGTGGGGCTCAATCCCAGGACCCTGAGACCATGACCTGAGCAGAAGGCAGCGGCTTTAACCCACTGAGCCACCCAGGCGCCCCTAGAATAACTCTTAATAGGAGGTATCACTAACCTTTTATTAAAATGGATAACACTTAGGGAAGCTTAATACTTTGTTTAGTGTCACACACCAATTGGAACCTAAATTTTTCTGAACCCAAGTTCTTCGGTTACTGCTACACCTTGACTGCTCTGCGCTTTTCAGTATTTATATTACAGTGGACTCCAACTAGAATCTTGTTCTTTAGAGTGTAGATCTTAGGACTAGTGTTAATCTAGCTGTTCATTAAACGCTTTCTGTCTGAATGCTTGACTCTTTTCCCTTTCCATGCAGTTGAACACATGACTTAATTTTTCCACAGATCCGGAGGTCAACACATGAACAGAGTTAGAGATGAGTAAGAAGTTGTAGGCATTGCTAGACTGCCAGAAAAGAAAAAACTGACCCTAAGTATTAAAAAAAAAAAAAA